>JAGFPH010002906.1:59070-74150 GCA_018207615.1 Philaenus spumarius | reverse complement strand
GTATGGAGGTACTAATCCACGGTATCTCCAGGCGTTGTTTTCATTTTTGTGAAATTTTTATTTTTAAGGGTAATTTTCCCATAAAAACCCTTAAAATAATGGAAAAATCAATTTTTCTCAAAAACGGCTCTAACGATTTTGATTAAAATTTTAGAGTTTATTAGGGACCTAAATTACTATAAACTGTAAAATTTTAATCAAAATCGTACGAGCCGTTTTTGAGAAAAGTTGGTTTTTCCATTATTTTATGGATTTTTATGGGAAAACAACTTTAATACAAAATTACCTCTCCTACCCCACCCTACAAGTCACCGTGACGTTTAATAATTTAAATATGTTTGTGAGAAAGTATGTGCCAGTTCCTGGTACCGTTTATTTATGTGTGTGACAATATCTATCTTTTTCTATCTATATCCATATACAGTGTGTCCCGTAAAGATAATGACAGTAAATGCACAAACAATATTGTAGTATTTAGAGCTGGTCCAAATTTGGAACGCATATTGGCTGTCTACTTCGCTCGGACGAGTCGTGAGCCAAAAAAATCGAACAACCGGAAGCACGTTTTATGACCGGTAACTATTTTTTTAGATGTTTCCTACGATATTGAATGTCTTTTTAGAGTTTTTTCTAAAAATATAAATGCAAGATGTTATTCTGCACATTTTGTTTTTACGCGACCTTATAGCTCGCTTGGTTCCCCCAAAATCGATCAAAACGTAAAATAACATACAAGAACCTGATTCAAAGCCACGTGGTGGATTTTACCTTGGGGGAATCTTCTTATCCGTGGCCGACGGGCGAGTTTTTACGCTGCGAGCGAAGCGAAGCTCATAACTCGTGGCCACAAGATCGAGGTGCAAACTCGCAAAGCGAGTTTTTCCACTGCGAATGTAACGAAGGAGCTCGTGAGTCGAAGCTGGATTCTTAGGCGCAAACAAATTCTACTAATATATTTCGAACAAACCGGCAGCTATTGTGCTCTGGGAACCATGATCGGTGCTCATTTACTACTCCCGACCTTAGATCTTCCTATGGAAATTCGCTAAAAACATGGACCGCTCTGCCATCTGAACAACAATGATAACACCAGGTATTGGTCGATGATATCTCACTTCTAAGAGCTAAAGGCCTGGGTTCGAATCCTCTGGCCTTTTCCATGATTGTTTACATGTTTAGTTAAATTAACCCTTGCTGGGGAAGTATATAGAGGAAAAAATTATCAACTCCTATAAAAGCGAGTGTACGTACGTGAGTAACAATATAATATAACAGCTGATTTCACCCATCATCTGTACTAAACCTAGCGTAGACTGTTCTTTGGGGGTTATGTTAACATCTACAGTCTTCTATCATCAAAAATGTATTATCTTTCGAAGTTTATTTTTTTAAATATGATTTATAGAATTAGGCTATAATACGTTATAAGATTTGCTTTGACGTTATAAAATGAATATAAATACAACCTTTTTTCATCAATATATTCATTTATACAAATTTAAAGAAGATACACTTTCGTTTAACTTCGGAAACATTCGTACGACTTCGAATAACATATAAACATGATATTCGATTATTAATTATTTTCTAATATGATGATTAATTTCTACACTATAAATAATGTTAAATAATTTCTAAATAATTCGACCTATCAATATAATATAATATACGAAAGAAAAAGCAATTAAAAAAATAATATTTTTATCTTTATTTCAATATATAATAACGTTTATATGTACAAAAGTTTAGAAAATAGGCCTACAGTTTAAAATCCTTATAATTGTACACATTTACCGAGTTAAAAATCTCCGTCAGCATAGTTAGGTAGGCCTAGATAAAGTCTGTTGTTTTCAAATACAGTAGTATTCTTTTAAATTATGTATTTTTGAATTTTATCTAATTAATCTGCCTGTGATTTTTCACGGGGTCTTACTATTTTAAAAATAGCATAACAAATTCGTAAATACGAATAATCATTAATATTTTTTAATGAAAACAGTTCTGTAGTTTGGCTGGAAAATTCAAAATATACTCTGAATACAAAACATCGAACTCGCGTAAGATCAAGAAGTCAAGGTTGTTTAGGTTTTACATCAGCTACAGTTTCATTACCAAAAGTTTTTAATGTCTCCCTCTAGATTCAAACAGTCTTTGCTAAAATAGAGTACGTAACACGGTCAGTCGATATCCCTTGCTTTGTTTAGGGACAGAACTGAAAACAGTCGAGTTTTATTTAATTAAAGAGTAGAACACATTCCATTGTCTAGGATTCTAGTTACACACGTCATGCAGCTTCGATGGCGGAAGCTCTACCATCCGAGTTAATTACGAAACCAAATTTCTACACGTCAAACTGGTATTGGAGTTTATCGATTCTGGAATGTGAAATCGTTTAATAAGTTTTACTCAGTGCAGAGGATCTAGAATGGCGCTTGCAGCGTATTATTAGCGAATTGCCATAGGAAAAATGAACTATGTGTTCGCACTCTAGCGGACGCATTTTAAGTCCGATTTAGTTCAAATTTGGTACACATGTTAGTTGTCTAGGTCACTCAGACGAGTTCGTTAGCCAAATAAATTAAACAATGGGAAGCACATTTTTTTACCGAAAGTAAAAATTTTTTTGAGATTTTTCCTACGAGAATGAATTTGTTTTTGAGTTTTTTCTAAAATTATAAATGTAGGATGTTATTCTGCACATTTTATTTTTTTACGCGACCTTATAGCTCGCTTGGTTCTCCCAAAATCGATCAAAACGTAAAATACCATAGAAGTACCCGGTTCAAAGCCATGTGGTGGATTCTACCGTGGGGTTGGCATGCCAAGCACGCAATGCTTTGTGTGTTGAAGATACTACAAATATGGGGGTTGGCGTGCGAAGCACGCAATATACGCACTGAAAATACTTCCAAAATGCGGAATGGCGTGCGAAGCACGCAATGCTTAGTGCATTGAAAATACTCCCAATATGCGGAATGGCGTGCGAACCATTTTGCAGCTATTTAAGCACCGTCGTGAAAAGACTTATTTCCCAAACTGTTGGTTGAAACCATAAAACATAGGCCTATAAACTTAATGTTGGAAATTTGCTCAACTCACGTCAGCGGTTTAGCTGCGTGGTTCGAATTATTTGTTATTAAAATGATTAGTGAATGTTTGTTTTCAAAGAAACAGTTACCAACTGCGCCTGTCATACGTGGAATACAACCAGCTGTGACCTTTTAGTAACCGTAATACCACCCACGAAAAATATGATATCTAATTCCTTATATTACGCCTCGGCAGACACACCCACCATCTTGAATTTTAACTCCCGTAAGAGCAATGTTAAACGCATAAAAAGCTTACTGGAGTAATAATATCAGAACAATATTTTTGAATATGTCATTTTAAAAGTTAGGACATCCGAATATGAATATCATTAACTTTTTTTAGATTTTTTACTAAAACTGTTCTTTGACCTAACTCAAAATCAAAGTTAGCGATTTGTTTTCTTATTCAATGTGATGAATAAAAAAATAAGCAAAAGCTTTTAGCATTTAGTCTTAGTTTTCACTGTTAAGTCAAAGCTTTTAATCTTTGCACTTGGTTAAAGTGAGGTGAATAACCTTTAGCTAAGGCTGGTTATCAAAAGCTGGAACATTTTAGCCAAACCTTAAAATCTGTCATATGTTTTAAGTTATAGCTTTTGCTTATTTTTTATTCAATAGACGCAATAATGAAAATGTAAAAAGTTCACCACATTCGAAGTGTAATTAATTACATTTCAAATCAAAGTAATTTAAATAAATTTGGATAATTTATGATGAAAATCTCTATTATTGTGGAAGCTTGTATGCGCCGAATTTGTGTTCTTAATCGATTGTTTAGCCTGCACTCTGGTGGTTAATACATCAACTTGTGTTCGCGGAGCAATACTAGAAAAATAATAAATCATTAACACATATTGTCCGCGAGAGGAAAGAAGTCCTATGAGCCAGGACGTATGCAGCAGTGTTTGTATGTTACCGCACGGCATTTGCAGGCGCTCTGCGTTGTCCAAAACTTTCGCGCCCCATAGTTTTGTTTCTGCTAATGTGGAATCCCTGTAGAACAGCCGTTAAGTGTAGGGCTATAGAATACTTGGGCTAGACCAGTCCGCCACGGAAAGCTATGTTTTATTTTTTATTTTTGTCATCAATAATTAATTGTATTACTCTAGGTTTAAATTTGATTATAATTATTTGTATAACATACAATATACTAATGTTAGCATACTTTTAATTTGATTCTCTGAAACATTTCTGAAAAATAAATACGAAATTGAACAAAACGTGTCACATTATTGAAAATAATTGTATTTATTACAATGAACCACCAAAACTTGAATGACATACTGCAGTTTAATAAAATATGTGTAATACTTATAAAATAAAACACATAAAAGTTATAAATACTTACACATAATGAGTAGCTTATATGCAGATATGCACATGACATAATAATTACCATTGACATAAAATATAAAAAAAAAAACTGATTTATATAAATTTTCCTTCCCTAGGCCTTAGGGAATAGTTAATTTAATAGTTGAATTTAAACAATTGAACTATTTAAATTTAAATTAACACTGTGCAATTTAACTTAGTCTACAAGTTTAACTTAAAATTATGTTTTATTTTTTATTTTTGTCATCAATAATTTTATTACTCTAGGTTTAAATTTGATTATAATTATTTGTAAAATATTATATATTTATTTATATCTAATTATTCTGAAAAATTTAAGTGCATTTTGCTAGTAAAGATTTTTTAAATGCCATCTTGTATGTTTTGTTGTATTTGTGAGTGTTTTGACGACGTGGGTTTTATACAATGTTATTAAATTAATTAATTATTAATCTATATATATTAAAAGAATTTGGTCAAAACCTATTTCCAATCGCCCAGCCTCTCCTAATGGACCGATTTTGATGATTTTTGTTTTAAAATGTGTCTTATTACCTGTAGATATGTCATCAAGCATTTACCGAAGTCCTAGGACATTAGGGCTACGCCCCAGTGGCCCTCAAAGTTTCAATGTTAATCTTATGGAAGGTCAATCTTAAGGAAGAAGAAGAAATATTTCTTTTGATTTTATCAAGGACACAAAAACAGCTGTTCGTATGAAAAGCTTAAAACAGCTGATTTTGATCAACAACTTTGGATCAAATCAGTATCAAATGTAGTATTACCTTTTTGAGGTTACATTGACAAACTAAAAACAAACACAAACAAAAATCAACGAAAAATGCTAACTATATTTTAATTCAATTCAAACATTGGTTGTTACAAACCTATTATATATAAAACAGCTAATTTGAATCAAAAACTGAACATAATCATTCACAGATATGTCAAGTCTTATATATTATCATCCGTTCAGCCGCTATTCACCCGAGAAGGAGCCCCGGTATACAATCCTTCAAATTTCCCATGTTAATCTTATGGAGATAATGTTTAATGAGTTTGAGTCAGCTGCCAAATAAAACAGCTAATTTATGCTCGGTCACCTATGTACAAACTAGCAAAAGATTAACGAGATTCTTTATCGAATTTTCCACCTGCGAGCGAAGCGAAGCAGCCATCTGAGGCCGAAGGCCGAGCCGGGGTTGGGACGCGGAGCGTCCAGGGGCAGAGCCCCTAGTTAATTAAATTAATTAATTAATTAATCGTACAGTAATAATTATTGCAGTACAAACACTGCAATAATTTACGAATTTTACATGTACTTTATTGCTATTTAATACAGTAGTTCTTCTTTTTTTAGCGACCGCTAATAATCAAAACCGCGAATACCAAGCCCGCGAATGTCGAGGGATTTACTGTATATCAGTTTTTTTAGTAGGCCTATCAACAAGCTTTTGCTAGTTTTGTATATAAATTTAAAATGGTTTACAATTTAATATTGTAGGCCTATAGTAATTTAAGAACTTGTAAACACTATGTACATAAGTGTAAATTAAATATAATCTTACTTGTAAATACAATAACGGTTTTTCTTACTGCCTATACTAACTATACTAACTATACTATACTATCTGTACAAAATTTTAAAGTAACAACTTTCTTTCTTAATAAAATTTTTTTATAGTAATCCTATACTGTTAATAAAGTTAGTTTTTAAAACTGGAAGGCTTATCAAACCTTATTGGTTTTCTCAGCACTATTAACACAATTAAATAGCTACAATAAAGTAAAACCTCAATTGGCTATTTTACATTTTTTGCCACAATGAATGTGACCGCAGAATGCCGTGTGCAACGTAAGCTTAGCGCCGACTCAGATAAGCGCCTGCAATGTTTTGAATAGGCAAGAGCTCAGGGGACTTCTTTCCTCTCGCGGACAATACTCACGTGCATTGTCATGCATGCACATTTCAGTACGGTTACAGCCAGGGTTACGTCTGTAACCCTCTATAGTTTCCGCCTTTATGAAGCTGCCCTATATTTGCTAGCGGAAGAATGAAACGCGCACAAACTTAATGCTAGTAGTGTACGGCTCTACTACAGTAGTGTACTCTACTAGTACTTGAGTTTTAAGTACTATATTGATTTTATTGCATCAACTCCTATAAAAGCGAGTGTACGTCCGTGAGTGACATATAATAACAGCTGATTTCAAACATCATCTGTAATACTTATTTGACACATCATTTCCTTCAATTTAATGAGCGAAACTCACGATAACATTGTTATAAAATTAGTTGTTAAAATGAAATAATTATGTGAATGTTAAAACAAACCCAGTGTAGATTATACTTTGGGTTTATGTTTACAACTTCAATCATTATAATTTCTTATGAAGTTGATTTTTTTTAAATATAAGTTATAGAACTAAAGTATCAACTCCTATAAAAGCGAGTGTACGTACGTACGTGAGCAACTTATAATATAACAGCTGATTTTACACATCATCTGTAATACTTAAACAAACCCAGCATAGATTATAATTTGAGGTTATGTTACAAATTAAATCATTATAATTTCTTGTATATTACAACAGCTGATTTCACCCATCATCTTCTAAAACAAAACCTAGCATAGATTATACTTTGGGGTTATGTTTACAACTTTATTCAATATAAGTCTTTTGAAGTTGGTTTTCTTAAAATATGAGTTAAAGAACTACTATAGGCTTTAATGCGTTATACGATTTGATTTGAGGTTATAAAATAAATATGAATACAACCTTTTATTATCAATATATTCATTTATACAAGTTTAAAGAAGAGATACCCCCATTCGTTTAGCTTCGGAAACATTCGTACATCTTCGTATAACATATAAACATATTCCATTATTATTTCCTCATTACAATATTAATAACTTCTAAATCATTTGATCTATAAATATGAAGTTATAAATCAATTAAAAGTTAATATTTTTATCGTTATTTAGATACATATTCTATATATATATAAAAGCCAAATCCACTGACTCACTGATCACGATTTCTCAAAAACTACTGAATTGATTGGAACGAAATTTGGTATGTAGCTTCCTCTAGGACCATAGGTGCTCGCTAAGAAAGGTTTTCAAAAAATCAAAATTTTAGGGGTGGTTTGGGGGGGAGGACAAAGTTACTAAATCACGATTTCTCTAAAACTACCGAACGGATTGAAATGAAACTTGGTATGTAGCTTCCTCTAGGACCATAGGTGCTGGCTAAGAAAGGTTTAAAAAAAATCGACATTTTAGGGGGTTTGGAGGGTTAAAGTTGTTAAAAAACCGCCGAACGGATTGGAATGAAATTTGGTATGTAACTTCCTCTAGGACCCTAGGTGCTAGCTAAGAAAGTTTTACAAACATTCGAAATTTGAGGGGAGGTTTGGGGTTGTCAAAGTTACTAAAAAACCACCGAACGGATTGGAATAAAATTTGGTATGTAGCTTCCTCTAAGGCCATAGGTGCTATCTAAGAAAGGTTTTCAAAAAATTCAAAATTTTAGAGGGGTGTGGGGGGGGGGGCAAAGTTACTAAATCGTGATTTCTCCAAAACCACCGAACGGATTGGAATGCAATTTTTTATGTAGCTATCTCTAGGACCCTAGGTGCTTGGTAAGAAAGGTTTTAAAAAAAATCGAAATTTTAGGGGGGGTTTGCTGGGTCAAAGTTACTAAAAATCTCCATAAGAAATACATAGTGTAATATATTTATTGATATAATATATGTTTTGTTAATATACATTTAACTTTGATTTGTTTATCCGTGCAAAGCCGAATCGGGCCAGCTAGTAATGTATATAAGTACAAAATTTTAACAAATAGGCCTATAGTTTTGTCATCCTTATACAGTAATTGTACTCAATTACCGGGTTAAAAATCTCCTTCAGCGTAGGTAGGACTAGAATAAATCTGTTGTTTTTAGTGTTTTTTAATGATGTATTTCTGATGTGTATGTAATTAATCTGCTTGTGATTTTTCACGGGGGTTTACTAGTTAGTGCTATAATGACTTAGAATATTTGCTTTGAGGTTATAAACTGTATATAAATACAACCTTCTATCAGCAAAATATTAGTTTATAAAAATTTAAAGAAGAAATACATATTCGTTTAGCTTCGGAAATATTCGTTAACTCTTCGTATAACATAAACGTATTCCATTATTAATTTCTTCACTAAAATATAATAACTTCTGAATCATTGAGCTATCAATATGAAATAAAAATAATATTTTATCTTTCTTTAAATATATAATAACATTCAGAAATACAAAATAGTAACAAATATTCCTACAGTTTTATAATCCTTATTATTGTACACATTTACCGAGTTAAAAATCCCCGTCATCATAGTTATAGGTAGTCCAAGATAAAGTATGTTGTTTTTAATAGTATTTTGTATAAATGATGTAGTTCTGATGTGTATCTAATTAATCCGCCTGTGATTTTTCACGGGGGTTTACTAGTTCTTCAATAAAAGAAAGTAAATAATATAATAATATTTAGGATCGTGATCATAATCCCGATTTACATCCATGTGATTAATATTACTGTATTAATTTACAGCATTTCTTAAGGGTTGACTAAATTACTAAGAGTAGATTTATCATACAGGGGGCGTAGCTCAGATGGTAGAGCGCTCGCTTAGCATGCGAGAGGTACCGGGATCGATGCCCGGCGCCTCCAATTAATTTTTTATTGTTGTGCACTTGATTATTTTAAACCCTTTTCCAAATAATTTTATATTTTTAATTTCAATAATCATTTTGTATTTATGTGCGTACTATTCGTAGTGTTTTAATGAACAAATATTTATACAGTGTTTGTGAGTAAAATTAAATTTAACAAACTTGACAAAATAGCACACATCGAAGTAGTGTTCTGTGGCACACAGAACCCACAAACCCTAAAGGTCGTTTATGGAAGAAACTGATAATTGTTGTACAAAGGCAAACTCATGTGTAAAATTCGTATTTAAAAAAAAGTACTACTTTCCAGCAAGGAAACAAAAAGTGATGGTTTACTTTTAGTGTTTGTTAGCCTACTCCAATATTACGAATATATTATGTACTCAAATACTAAATATATTTAGTTTTTACATGCCTTTAATAAACATTTTCTCTACATAGAATGACATTATTTACAAATGAACGATTTATCTTATAAACATAAATATTTCAGCAGATTAATATATAGTTTTGTGATTCTTAGTAGAGTTATAGAGTATTAAAAATTATAAAACGCTGGAGGGCTCCGCCCACTGCTCGCTTCGCTCGCCAACCCCCGCGGTGACTCGAGTCGAAGCAAAAGCAAACAGAATAATTTATATAAATAGGTAATACTATTAAATTCTAATATGGCTTATTTATTTTAATTATTATGTAACACAGAGGTTTCATATTTTTTAATTCCTTAATTTATTAAGGGTTTATTCCCTACATTTAAAGAAAGTATAACAATCAACATGTTTACTACATTTTTAACCCTTTAGCAGCACGCGACAAAATGTCAATCTATGATACTTTTTTTATGTATGTTGTAAGAAATAAATGTACAAATTTTCAGTTTAATAACTTTAAGGAAAATATAATAATTAATTTTTATTGTTTTAGGAGTTGTTATCATATTAAATTTTCACCCCTTAGCAGAACGCGATAAAATGCAAAACTAGTTTACTTTTTCTATGTATCTTGTAAGAAATAAATGTACAAAATTTCAGCTCTCTAGCTTTAAGGAAAGTACAACAATTAATATTTATGGTTTTAGGGGTTGTTTTAACCCTTAAGTCAAAATTTATTCTAGCCTTTGTTACTCAAGGATAGTGTAGCTTTTTATTAGTAAAACTATTTTTTCAATCGGTTCAGTAGTTCAAGAAATTACCCCCTACATACAAAGAAATAAACAAACAAATTTTACCTCTGTATAATATTATTAATAATAACCCCAAACTAAGGTAAATAATGTTAAATGTTCAAATCAAATTATTTCTTATATTTTATAACAGCAATTAATTATAATAAAGGTTAAAAGAACCAGCAAGGCTCAGGTCTACACTTTAATAAAAACCTAACCTAAAATTTAGAAATTTAAATAATTGCTTTAAAGTTTGAAATCAGCTGTTAATGGAAATATTGGAGCAAACAGCTATTTCATCTGTTATTTTATTCAATTGGTTGCTATCGTAATAAATGTAAATACATATGTGATGATTCATCAATCTAGGCATAATCTAAGATTTTGTCCGACTAAATTTACAAATATATTGAAATAAAAAAGGTTTTTATCAAAATGAATTATAGCCTATGTTACTCAGGGATAGTGTAGCTTTGTATTATTAAAACTATTTGTTCAATGGTTCAGTAGTTCCATAGATTATCCCCTACATACAAACAAACAAGAAAACAAACAAATTTTACCTCTTTATAAAAAATTAGTATAGATATATATATTACAACGGACAAAACTCGTTGTAGGTCTTGAGTTTAAATTTGCAATTAATTTTGTAAGTTTGAATAATATGGACTTGCCGGGAGTTAAAGCCAAATGTAGGTCACGAGATCAGCATGTATACGCGGGCGGTCTGTTATCGGGTAGAATTAAACTTTTGGACCCTGCCTGTCTGAAAAGGATTGGGAACTTATAAAAATTACTTAAAAGATTCCTACGGGAAGCCAAAATCCAAGATTTGAATAAAAAATAAAAATCTTCGGGAAATGCATTACGCTAACGGCGGGTGTATTTACTGCAAGATTAGATATTAAAAAATCATAAAGTTACGTAAGATACGAGCTTTCAAAGAATGAGAAAAATTTCAAAATTCCTCTAATTTAAAAAAGAAAAGGTTTTTTAGGCTTTTCTTGAAAAGGCCTAAAATAAAGGTGAAACAAGTTTTAGCGAAATTTTGTCATATAAAAAAGTTAATGGTAATTTATAAAGTTTAAAGGATAAAAGAGTAAGTTAAAAATAAAGTTTTTTAAATTCTAACTAAAACAAGTTTTAGTATTGATAAATGTAATTTATAATGTAAAAGAAAAACTAGAAAATTTATAAAAGGAAAAAGGTGATAGAAGTTGCACCTTTGCAGCTAATGAAAAATTTAAACTCGAACTTTTAACAATTCAAAATAGTAAATAGTATGCAAACGAAGTAGTTATGTAAAAATAATCCAGTATTTGAAATATGTTTCGGGAGTAAAGTAAAACCCTAGTTTGTGAAAAATCGTTGAAGTCCCTAACCTCACAGCAAGACAACCAGAAGCAGAAATGAAATGAAAATCCGGCTAGTAAATGAAAACCAATGGACAAGAAAAGTGGAAAAAGAAAAACCAAAAGAAGTGTAAAATTAAGACTTTTCCGGGAAAAATCGCCGCGGAAAAACGCGCGCGGGTCGTGTACGCGAACCAGGAGTCGTACGAACGTCACTCGAGTTCGTGTGGAAAGGTAACAACGAGCTGAGGAAAATGAGGTCAGTTTCAGGAAAATCGGATAAACCCTGGAGGAGTTACATGGAAAAAGGATTTCCATAGCACAAAACTGAGGGAAGCCAGATAAGAATGCAAGACGGTAGAGGGGAGGTCCAAAGACAAGACTGATGGAAGGAGAACAGGGTGACCAGTTTACTAAAATGGGCGTACTCAAAGAAACAATAGAAACTTAATTAAAACAAAGGCTAAATCATGTTACAAAATTATGAAAAAATTATAATAAAATTCAGGATGAAAAGTTACGTAAACTAGTAGTTTGAAATTGGCGAAAAAATGGATTTTAAAGCATTTTCGAAATACAGTGGTAGAAAGCTTAGGTTGGCAATGAAATAGTGCCGAAAAACATTATATAAACGATTGCTCGGGGAAACTCGGGATGGATTATTATTTTGTCGATGTAAAGTAACGCATCGCATGGATTTTTTTTTCTGCGATGTAAGTTAACGCATCGAGAGCAGATACTTGTTTTTTATAAAATACTTTAGCGTGCTAGAAGCTGAGTATTTTCTTCGTTAAACTTTAAATTTTTATAACAAGTAAGAAGATACGGCATAGCGGTTATCATCTGGGATGCAGCAATAGACACCGAATTAACTCTACAAGAACGTCAGTGGCAACTTAGTCTATACAAGTTGGCCTAACTTGGGATTTCTGGAAGAAAAACATAGCCTACAGGACAGCTGATACATGGAGTGATTCGTATAGCTTCCAGACAGGACTCCAGGACACCACCAGGCGGCCACCAGGACATGCAACTGTAGCTACGAGGGAATAGACGAACCGGGATAGCAGACACGGCATCACCACATCCATCTTTAAGAAGACATCCATCATACATGCAGACAACCCTACAGGACTCCACCTTCACCCACAAGACAACTCTATCAGCACGCAGAACATCTGTAGCTTGTCATCACTAGACAGCGTTCGCGGATTTCACCACAACGTCGCGACGCCTGGACAAGTGTGAAAAGGTCGGTAGAAGCGTAAAATACGTTAGTCCCCATTAAATTGCCTGAAGTAAATTCAAATAAATTTATTTTAAATACTGGGTTACGTAGGATGTTAGATTAAGAAATATTTGTAATTAATTAAAGAGGTAAATTCATTAAATCGTAAATTCAAATTTTCATTAAAGTATAAATTAAATTAAATTGAGAAATAAAATATTAAAATAAATTATAATTAATTAAGAGATTAGTTCTGCCTTATAGTTTAAAAAAGTTATTATTTTAATTGAGAAGAAAGTTATTATTTGGTTTTATTTGAAAAATATGAAATACAAGAATTTTGTTTTATGTTTAAAATTAGAAAAAAGATATTATTAAAATTTTATTTTGTTTTATAAAAGGTTATTATTTACAAAAACACCTAGTATTCAAATATCCCAATAGTTTATGAATTTTAGATTAAGAATTGATAAAGTGAAATTTCATAAAATAATTGCAAGCACAAATAAGCAATTTACAAGGTTAGTTCCAGTGTACTCACTCTTCAGAGGTTTACAAAAAGTAAAATTATTAACTTGTGTTCTTACTGAGCTAAAATTAAAAATAAATTACTGGAAGTATAAAGTAAAGTTTTTCGTCAGAATAGTCAGTGAACTGAATATTCGACACATAGTTATTTCACCTAGGCCAAACAAAGTGAGATTGCCTATAAGACTTCCAGTAGGTGGAAATAACTTATTCTCCAACGAAGAATTTTCTCAAAAACAGTTATTCGTTGTAATATATAAATAGTAATCTAGTTTCTGTCAATGAATTACCGTAATTCTTTTCGTAACCTATTCTACGAAGTCCAATATGTTTATGCAATTACCAATAAGGGGCGAAATTAACCTCAAATGGAAAAAAACTGGTTTTCCAATAAAATAAATACACAAAATTTAATTTTACATATTAAAGGTAAATATTTTTCAAGATGATAGTAACAAGTTTTATAAGTTAATGTTAAAATATTTTATTTATCATGAGTGCGGAGGTATTTAATTAGATTTTTTTGTAAACTATAGCATGCAAATTATTTTTTTTCGCGAAAAAAATTAATTGAATTGATACTTTTTTTTGTGCACGGCGTCGTTTATTTTAATGCTTAATTTTCATACAAGTATATACATTTCTCTCTTTTCTTAGATTTTGATCCCCTATCTGATTTTTATGCCAGTAAAAATAGGATTTTGCCAGAAAATAAATCCTGGATGGCTGGAAGTCATTGCAATCTTTTTGTTTTACATAGAAGTAAAACGATTTGAAGTTTGTCCCATTGAGCTTCAGACGTAGGACCACAAAAACACAACAATTTTTGGAATTTTAAAAATCTTCAGAAATAATGAAAAAAAAATAATAAAAAAATGTATATGATAAGTAGAAAAGTATTCTAAGGCCGGTTTAGAACTAAAATTAGTTGTAGCTAGTAGAACGCAAATGAAATTGACGTATTAGTAACATTTGTAAAACAATCGAGATTATGTTAGTTAAACTTTTGTTTTAATTAATTTTGAATTAAACCAACGCACTTTGTAATTGCATTTATTAATTAGTATAGTAGCAAATAAATTAGACGTAATGATGAATGTGCCAAGAGTTAACCTTCGAGTACGCTTTCTTGGGGTTTCCCACCTTCGCGTCGCACTTCTATGTATTTTTAGCTTTCAAATTCTGGGGGAAGGGTATTTTCCCACAGACACGGCACTAGTACGCGATCGAAACGAACGAAATATGGCGTATTTAATGTAATATTATCCCGCGTGTGATTTCGTGTGTGTAGTAGTGATTCTGTAAAACTTAGTGCTAATGTGAATTCCAAATTGTGATTATAGAAATCTAAGAGAGTGTATTTTTATTCGCTAATGCCCAGTTCAAACTTTTAAAATTCGTCTATATTTTTTAGTTATTTATAAAATGCAAGTTCTAAGTCAAATAGTTTGAAGTTATGAATACTTACGCTTAACATTATTACTTTTAAATTCTCTTCTTGTTTTACATATATTTTCTTTAAAAAAAGAAACAAAAAACTTTAAATACATATCTTAACTTAGTAAAGTTAACATAGTAAATAAAACTTATCTCTAATGTAAGAAATATTGAAAACTATGATTGCTATGCTGATGTGTAGTATTTTTTTTTACTTTCTCC
>JAGFPH010002906.1:29750-54070 GCA_018207615.1 Philaenus spumarius | reverse complement strand
TTGATGAGTACATCACAAATATCCCGGCCATTTCCCCAAAATACATGTTTAAAATCCCAGCACTATTTTGGCTAATAACCAGCAAGTCACAAAATAAATTATATCTAAATCATTTATGGACCATATTTCATGATTAAAAAAAATTGTAATTAGCTCTTCTAAAACATAATGTATTGGAATTAGGCTAGTAAGCTTTAAAAAAATATCCATAGACAAAAAAGTACTTACCGAATAATAAATAAATAACAACACTAACTCACAGCATCTAAACTCTACTCGAAATAACAAAACCATGTAATGACTATTCACATTTGACAGCTGATAGCAATTCATACATGAGAGACCAATGCCTACGCACTATTTTCGACATCGATATATCTAATTTGATAATTCGCACGTGCTATACGAAATAATTGGTATGTAATGTAATTTATTGTACAAATCAGCTCTTTCTGATCATTTTAATATGATACAAGTTTATTACGTAACGGCATCATTGTAAAAATTAGTCCTTTCTGGTATTTTAATATAGTACAAGTCTATATTTCGATGTATTTAACATTAAAAAAAAATTTCTAAACGTCCTGAAAACCGGACGTCGGAATTTTAGGCGTGTACCATACCGTCCGCCTAACGGCTAACCAGACGTCGGGATTTTATGTATATGCCGCTAACTTCAGAAAACCGGACGTTGGGATTCAAAGGGTTTAAAAGAGAGTAAACATTAATTATCAAACTGATCACACCTAACTTTTAAACCCTAAATAAGTTTAAATTATAATAATTACTAGAAGACATAATTGTAATAACATTTAAAAGCAATTTGACAACCCTTAAATATAGATTCCCAAAATTGCTTGAATTTGTGTGAAAATATATTTTCTTTAAAATGCCAAAATTTTACTGAATGCAAGTAAATTCATCGTATACATTTTGTTTAAATATACTAATTGTTTATTAATTCCAAACAATTTCTTCTTATATATTCTTACTTAAGATATAATAATAAATGAATATTATAACGTTTTTATAAGAGTGATGCTTTTAACTTTCACCTTAGTTATTTTTTTAACAATGAGGAAGAGATAACGTATATGGGTCAAGAGATACGTCATATTTATGTATTTCAATGTATAATTTATTGTAGTCCACATAATCCTGGTGAAATAACATTGAAAAACTTTGTAGATAACCTTCTAAAATGCAAAACTTGGTTGTACTTATATTGTATTAAAAATGAAAGATATCGTGGAAAATACTTCAGAAGAGTATAGTGATTCAGTAATCAGACTAAGTTTGCGGAAACCGAAAAACTGGAATTGGTCTGTAGATAACTCATCATCTTCATCCACAACTACTTGTCCTTCGATCCAAATTTGGGATGAGGACGAAGGACACCTATTGGTCGATACAAGGTACCAGGTGTTGAGTACAGTGTCAGACCAAATGGAAAAGGTAAACGTAAACAAGCAAAGGACTAGGAGTTTGAAACTTCCTTCGGTCACTTTATCTAATTGGCTAAAGGACGAGAGATCAAAGATAAAGCAATGCAATGCAGACAACTTATGTCTGAAAGATAAACAAATAAAGAAAGTGTTTTCTTGTAGGTTTAAGAGCGATGATCAACTGAAAACCCCTGGACGTATTAGTCAAAGTGAGCCTTTACGTAAAGTTTTAAAGGCAGAGAAAAAGGCTAAGACTGAACCTCGTACTCAGCATAGGTATCCGCTTGCGCAGACTGAGAATATCCACATCCCAAGGATACACGTAAATGTTAGGAAGGAATTTCATCATAAAGAGGTCGATGCAGAAAGTTTTATCAAATATGAAAAGAAACGTTTGACAAATTTGCCACTCAGAAGCAGAAAAGATACTTACATACACACACAAAATGTAAAGCCTAATAATGTTGAGCAAACTTACTTCTACGACAAATGTAAAGCAAAAACTAATGTAACAGAACAAATATCTACCAGATCTGTATTGCATAAATGTAAGACGAACAAGAACAAAGAGTCAGAGAGTAATGTGAAGCAAGAAAGTTTTACTTCGCAAGAAAAAGATTTGAGAGCAAAGGAAGTTTCTTCAGATATAAGTAAGAGAACTCTGCACAAATATACTCAGAACAAATTTAAATCAAGGTCATCCCTGAGCGTTGATCGAAGATCCTTGATTAAAATATCAAAAATGCATAAAGATGAGAATGTTGCAGAAAAAAACAACATTGCAAAATTTAACGGAAATAAGAAAGCTAATATTGAACATATTAAAAATGACAACCAGCAAACTGCTTCAAGAAACGTTTCTTTTAGGGAAGATCTAAGCTTAAGAAATACCAAGGAAGTTCAGAGAAATACAATGAATAATCCTGAAACCTGGAAGAAAATTTCCAGAAAATGTTCTCTTTCTAAATCTACAATAGAAAATGATCTGCAAAGTAAAGAAAGTTTGATACCATCAAGAAATTTAAGAAAATATGAAACGCTAGGAAACAATAAAACCCTGACTTTAAGTACAATTGGAAAAACAATAAACACGATCTCTAGTCTGAATAAGTCTGAAATAAAACTCCATACTCATGCTGAGACCTCAAATCCAAACCCAAAAGAGCAACGAAATACGAATTTAAAAGTTGCAACGCATGGCGAACCCCAAAAATTAAATGTAACTCATAATTCAGTTGTAAATACAAAACCAACCTTACTCTACAAAAATGAGAAAACTTCATCTAAAAATATATCAGGAATACCAATCAAAAAAACAATTTCACAGAGTAAATCAATTAAAGACGAACGTAAAAACAATGACTTTAGAAATACTGAACAAAGAAAAGATGCCAACCTAAGAAATTCAAAATTGAATGTGCTTCTAAAACCAAACAAAAATATATTGTCCGTAGGTAACCTGGATCTTGTGGGTACAGAAAAGAGTGCATCAAATCTTCAGAATACTTACCGCAAAGTTCGATTTCAGACGCCTACAAGTAGTTCTGCCTCTATGACAACAGTGCTTAACAAAATAGGGAACAAAGAAACTGGATTTAAAGAATCTAAACTTGCATGCACTTGTTTCCGGGAAGTAAATAGAGACTATAAAAAACAATGTAACGCAACGAACAAGAAAAAAGTGTTTAGGAAACGCGTCGCAAGTAGTCACCTTGCAGAATCGCTATCTTCTTCTTCTTCTTCTTCAGAAAATGAGCAAACTGTCCTCTGGAATCAATCCACGAAGCAACGGAGATCTCAGAAAGTAAAAGGTAAGCCATCGGTTATACATACGTTTTTAACATCAAGATTTCAACTGTTCTCTATATTACCTATTATAGAAAAACTCAAAACATAAAATATTTGAAGACTATTATTAGCCGAATATTTGAAGAAAATAAGAGCTATTAAACTCGACCCAACTTGAAAACGGTTCGTCGGAGAAGGGTAAAACCTTGTTTCTATCCGCTTCAGACCCTTTGGAGACGATACCCAAAATTCATTACTTTATATATATTTATATACAGTATATGTTTTATTCCCGGATTGATAAGTGGTAGTAAATATGCTTCAAAATTGCTGAGTTTTTGGTGAAAGGGTCCTAGTAGGATTTTTCAGATACACTTTTTTGTTTGTTTTTCGATCCGATTCAAACTGGTGGAGTTAAAACGATTAATCGTTTTTGGGTATGGGTTTAAGGGTATATAAGTATATGGGGTTTTCCCACCTTGATAAAATGGTAGTAAATATGCTTCAAAATAGCTGAAATTTTAGTGGAAGGGTCCTTGTAGGATTTCCCAGATACTGATTTTTATTTTTTTTATTTGACACAAAATGGCGGCCATGTTTTATTCAAACCAAAATGGCAAAGTTAGAGAGAGGAAATTGCATTATTACTCCCACTCATAAGCCCGTGTGTAATTTTTGAGCTATATCGTTCGAAAGGCAATACAATCCTGTGCAAAGGTAATTCAGGTACAGTCTCCGGAACAAGGATCAAAATTGATAGGAAGCTCCCGATAAATGATTTTTTCATTATCCCAGGTTTTTGCGCAATTTCTCCCACTCATAAGCCGGTGTGCAATTTGTGAACTATATCATTCGAAAGGCAATTAAATTTACAATAACCCTGTGCAAAGGTATTTTTGGAACAATCCCCAGAACAAGGAACAAAACTCATAGGAAACTCCCGTTATTTAATACTAATTATTTCCTGAAAACAATCGGCTATAGTAATACGGCTGTGCTGCTTACGGGGTTTTTTTTTGTAAACAATATGTGTAAAGTGGAATTGGCTAAATGCATATACCTAAACTATATGATACGTTATTTTGTTTAACTCTAATAATGATGCTGTGTATAACTAGATTTTCTTAGCTTCTGGTAGACATAACTAGAAAATACCATTTAGTATTAATTACTAAAAGTATCAAAGCAAACTAGTACAATAAATATTATTCATACAAATTATGTAACGTATACGTTCGTAAAACACGAAAAACTTACAAAAACCAACAAAGTTCGTAACTTACTATTTCTATCTGCAGTAACCTCACTGTTTTCTGTTTATTTGAATTCACACGAAACACAGTTCAAGCGAATTGCGTCATTTTAATTCTTAAAATAAATATTAATTTACAAGTAGGGCCTACTACGTCATAATTTGATCGCTTGCCAGTTTTTTTTAAAAACAAAGTATGGTATTCATCCACAGCATGGACGTATGTTATTAACATGGTTTGTCATTTTATAAAGAACATTAAATTCTTTCTGACAAGTTGAACGACATCTTAAAATATCCGTTTCGTTTTCTTTTACCATCGAAATAGATTTAATTAAAATAGAGAGGAGGCACATTCAAAGGGGAAAATGAGAGCAAAGAATGTCCTTACATTTGTCAGTAAAATTTAATAACGTGAAGTATTTTGAATGATCGCTATCAGAAGAAAGTTACTGAAAATGTATTTCAAAAACATTCAAACAAACAACATATTTCGATTTAAAACTCGTTTGATATATACACCTCTATCTTAACGTGGTGCTAACCAGGAGTGCCCATCCCCCCCCCCCCCCGAAGCCCTTGGCGCAAATCACCCTAAAACCTGCCTGTAGGTTCCCTCCCAAATATTTCACCCACTAAAAATCATCCAATCTTAATAAAACAAAAACCATTGGGAAGGAAATGTTTCAAACTTTAATTGTTTTGTAAAACGTATATTTGCATATGTAATCATCGTTTTAAAATTGTAGTTTTCTAAAAAGGGGATGACCATTATAGTTTAGAATGGTAGACAGCGTCTAGGATTGTATACTTTGCATCAGTGAGCGTTTTGTGTTATTTGTTGTAATTTAATGAGACAAAGTGAAATACGTCTATAAAATAGGCTATTTTAAAATGTTCAAGTATTCAGTTGAATTCTATGGTTTATTATCTACAATTTTTGTAATAAAATTTCATTTTTTGATAAAGCATATTATATTCCTATTTTATTTGTCAAGATAGGCCTGATTTTGCTAGCGGTCTTGTAGTAAGAACATAAAACGGCGTTTTCTAACAAATTTTTTTGAAATTGATATATATTTTTATACACTTCTATTTAGAACTGATTTACAAAACTTCTGTACATTTTGGAAAAAATACAAAAAATATTTGTTTCTTTTTATGTAGGTCTAAAGTTTGAGTTTTCCCTTACCGAACATTTTTTGCTTCCTGAGCTAATAACTTTTACAATTTTACATCAATAAATTTTTCAGTTGCATATATAAATTCTTGGGACTTTTTCCATAAAAAAAACTATGGAACACTTCTGGATTGGGATTTAACTATTATATTTGACGAATTTTTGAAAACGGCAAAAAATCCATTTTAACACTGGCGATTCTAAGGTTAAATTATTGGCATATTTATCAATCGCGAACTATAACCCCAGAACGAAAAAGATTTAAATAAAATAATTTGTACTTGAAAAAATAAAATAAATTGTAGGCCTATAATATATTGGGTATATTATAATTTAAATATTAGGTCAGTAAATATTGTTTTCATATTGTAAAATTAAAAGAGTTTTTAATAAGTACTAAATACTGGGCATTTAAAAAAAGATTATTATTATAAATTTAACTTCACAACGTGAGGCAAAGAAAAATAGAATACTAGACTAAATATTATAATAGTAATATATAACTATATTTACTTGATATAAGAAGAGTTTTGAATAATACCTATATCATCACCCAAAAAGTTATTTGTTTGCAGAATAACCTTGGCAGGCTCTCAGCTATGCTGTAAATGTCTATAATATGTTCATACTTTGTTCACACCACACTCTGCACCATCTATCGGATCGTCTTTACATTGCACTAGACCAGTAGTAGTCGAATTGCCTGGCTGTCAATAATACTGCACTTTCACTACGATCAATGGGAGATTTTTGACACAATAGAAACAACAGATTATCTCCTAAATGGGGGGGGGGGGAATCGTCAAATCTTCATATTTTATATTGATTATAATCAGGAACATTGAAAATTACCCCCAGCCCAAACTGTGAAAAAAAACCCATCAAACCCTGCTGTGGGCACCCCTGGTGCTAACTTAGTTTTGTAATTTTAAAGTAAGGAGTATTTTAGACAAGAGTCAAGGTTACACTTTATTGCTAGCGCTGAGTGGTTGAAGGTTGGAAGGGGAGAATTCAAAGTGACCAGTGGGAATAACCCTTCAACCCTTCTATGCAGTAGTGCAATATACAACGATTGTCAAGCCTCCTGTTGGTCGTAGGTTTGATCGTTCCCGCATTTCCTTGATAAATTATTTTTATGCAATAAAGACGATACACATTTTATCTTTTTAAGACAAAAGGTTGTCTGTAAAATCTGTTTTATGTATTCCTACTTTATATTCTTAGTTTATTTACAGAATAAAATATATGATCAAACAATCTTTGCGGGCAGTACAGGTTACATAAACTTTAAAGCCCTGAAGCAAGAGAAGCAAAGGTCCTCACCTTATACTTTGTCCTAATTTTAGGTTTATGTGCCACTATTCAATTGACAACTCTGTTTGTATTGAATATTTCACCAACTAAAAACCATCTAATCGCAATAAACAAAAACCGTTGGAAAGGAAATGATTTAAACTTAAAGTTTTGTATTTACAAATTTGTTCTAGATCGTATATTTACAAAATATGTAATAATCGTTTTAAAATTGTAGTTTTCTAAATCAACTGATGCCGCGCAAGAAAGAAATAGGAAATTACACAAATATGTCACTTCGCTAAGGCTCAATATCGCTCGAAATATTTTGACGATATAAAGATAGCTTTGTATTTGTCAAGATTTAATTTTTTTTAATCTGCCTTCCAATCAGACGTCACTCTTATAGTTTCGAAAATATAAAGGTTTCTCTAAACCCTTGCAATTGGACAGTTTTCAACCAATAAACAGCATATTTTGGATTCGATATATCTCTTACAATTCGATAAATTGTATAGATATGTTTATATTGATTTGTAGAGAAAAGTTCAATCCTTATAATAATTTACAGTATACAGTTCAATTCATTGATTTATCCTATACACTTTGTTATAATAATATTTCATTTTTGGGCAAAGCATATATTCCTAAATTACTATTCAAACTAGGCCTAGTTTTGTTAGCAGTATTGTAGTAGGAACGTAAAAACTGTTGTTTTCAAAATAAGAAATTTGAAATTGATATATATTTTTATACAGTTCCATTTTTAACTAAATTGCAAAACTTTCGTACATTTTGAAAAAAAAAAACAGAAAATGTTTACTATTTTTTATACAGGCCTAAAGTTGAAATTTTCCCTTTCGTTACTGAACATTTTTTGTTTCTTGAACTAATAACTTTGTAAATCTTACATCAATAATTTTTTTCTGGCTTATATGAATTCTTTGAACCTTTATCTGCAAACAAAAGCTATGGAACACTTTTGGATTGGTTTGTAATTACTATATTTGACGAATTTTTGAACGTATGCGCGCACCGAAATTGCTTGATATTGCAAAAAATTTTAATGGATAGTTGAAGGGTTAATGAACAAACGTCCAAATAAGAAGCTGTTATCGATATCATTCGTTTATTATATTAAATTTTTTCACCAAGATTCTGGCGGGACCCAATTTTGGGCCGCTTAAGTTTCGGCGACCTAAAGCGGCTGATTTCTGGCTTTATATTTAATCCGGCACAGATTGTGGGTGGAAAATCATTGGCTTGTATAGATTAAACTTGTGTAGTTTTAAAATTTGTTTATCAACAGTTAATAGTTTATAAATTCAGAGTGAGGTGAAGATAGAATAGATTTTCTTTTAACTAGGAAACCTTTGTTGCCCCAGAAATGTCTAGTCTCTGATTAAAGTATTTACTAAATTGGATTAATTATTTTCTTTATCTAAACATAACTCAAATGTTTAATTTAGAATGATTGAAGTCGCTAAATGGACTTTTAATATCGGAGTAAAGCGGTAGCGAAAAATCAACTCTCGTGGACAAATTTCAAATAGTCGGTTTCTCCACGAGTGATTACAGTTATATGTGTTTTTTGGGATGCTGAATCCGAATTCGAAGTTTGTAACCAAATTTTCGCGGAACGTTCCGAAATATTCTCAAACGATAGCGAAATTGTCTTACCACTTTTCCAGACACTCATCTTTACATAACCACAGCCACCCTCCGTGTTATAATTTAGCACTCCCATCTCCGAAGTTCTGCGCAGCACAACAATGCTACCAATAAATACAGAACTTATAAAAAGCGCAACGTCCATGTTAAAGATTCCGCCTAGTTTTATTAGCGAATTTCCATAGGAAAATAGAGCTATTGCAGTGGCCCTTAACCTGAAACATGGATGAAATCTTTCGCCAGCTCTCTCTAACGAAGAATTCCAGACCTATATATATGAAAATTTTTATTATTTTTTGCTAGTGGAATCAGCTCAGAAACTCAGCTAGAAACATTATGCAAATAACTTATTAGTTTAGCTGATTATAACTTTAAAATATTTTGTTTCTAGAGTAACTCTAGGTATTGTTGACAACTACCAAGAAATACACTTTCCTTTTTTTTGGTCAATATTTCTGTTATCCTTTGAGCTACAGACAAAATAAAAAAAAACGTTGGGTTGGCCATTACAAAAGTAAACTTTTTTGTTTCTTATAATTTTTTTGTAAAGTTAGCAGTTTTTGAGATATTTGATATTAAAAATTATAAACGGCCGCCATTTTAAAAATATTTAAAATAATGTTCTAATTTTTCGTACAGTAATAAAAGGTTACACAACAAATAGGAATACAAAGTTTGAGCTCAATATCATTTTTACTTCAAAAAAAATTAAGTATTTCGTAAAAAACACATACAGACAGACAGACGAAAAAATAAGCACCGTAGACCCATGTTTATATTGTGAAATATGTTTGTCTGGATCCCAGGAACATATCCACAAAAGGGGTCCAGAGAATTCGGGGACACCCTGTATATATACCTGTATATGTATATATTTATATATGTATGTGTGCGCACTCTAACGGACGCATTTTACGTCCGATTTGTACCAAATTTGGTACACACATTGGGACATTGGCACATTTGGCACATTGATTGGGTTTCTAAGTCGCTTGAAATGGTAGGTTAGCCAAAAACATTTACGGGAAGTGGACCAAATTTTTGACCGGAAGTAACTTTATGTATATATGTGTGCGCATTCTAACGGACGCATTTTAGTCCGATTTGGTCCACACGTTGATTGTCTAAGTCACTTGGACTAGTTCGTTAGCCAAAAAAATTGACCGGAAGTGGACCACATTTTTGACCGGAAGTACCATGTATATAGGTGTGCGCACTCTAACGAACGCATTTTATATCCGATTTGGTTAAAATTTAGTACACAGGTTGGTTTTATAAGTAGTTTGGACGAGTTTGTTAGCAAAAAAAATTGACCGAAAGTAGACCAAATTTTTGACCGGAAGTAACAACGTTTTGAAATTTTTCATACTAGAATTATATATTTTTTTAAGTTTTAAGTTTTCTTTAAAAATACAGACATAAGAAATAATTCTGCACATTTTGTTTTTTACGCGACCTTATAGCCCATCTGGTTCCCAAAAACAATCAAACGTAAAATACCGTAAAATTACCAGAATTAAATCCACGGCTTTTACCGTGGTGACCGATGGCAATATATTTGGTACATGCTGGCAGCACTTTCGTCAGTAGACCTATTTCCCAAATAGTTGTTTGAAACCCAAAAACATATATAAATTTAATTTTGTAAATTCGCTCAACTCACGTCAGCGGTTCAGCTGCGTGGTCGTATTATTTTAATCTGGCAAGCTTAGCGTGGCAGCCGCTAGGTAGCGAGAGCGCTACTGTCGTCGGTACGGCCATTCTCTGTCTCACTCGCACCTGGCGCGGATGATTGATGAGTCACAGACGGGTGGAAATTTTCAGCCAGCGCTGCCTAACGGTTGCCGCGCTAAGCTCGATTTGGCGGCAACCAACCGGTCTGACTATTTTCCGTAAGCGTGGCGCTTCTTATAAGTTCTGTATTCATTGGTAATACTCGGTAGTTTAGAAGATTATTACAAATACAAAAATAATTCATTTATAAGTACAGATATATTATTTCCTAAAATTAAAATAAGAAAAGGTTAAGCCTATTAATTTTTATTTCTATGTTGTATTACGTCTGGATTAAACAATATCTTTACTTAATTAATACAAAATAATACAACTATTGAGTCATTTATTGAGATAGTAAAATTAGTACATTAGTCTGATATTTAAGATGTTAATGGCAAGGCAGTGCAGTGTCCTAATAATGTTAACCTGTATGTTATTACACAATGAACAGACTTGACTATTTGCCAGATTATTCCGTTGTTAATGAAGCGGGACGAAACAAAACGGTTTGCTACTAACTCTGTCATTGGAGTAGATTTAGCTATATTTTAGCAATTAAATAGATGTAGTTTAAGCTTTTACAATAACGTCTCAAACGCTTTATTGTACTTTTTATTATGATAGTGTAATCTCGATGAGTTTAGATTTATTGACATATTGTTTTGAGGATTATAACTGACCAGATGTTCAGATAGTTTATATATATTTATATACAGAGTGATCCAGAACTATGCGGCAATGTCTCGGTAGCTCATTATACAGTAGGCCTATAGCAGGCAATAAGAAAAAAAGTGCATATAAACATAGGCCCAAAAACTTTCTGATCACCCTGTTTATTTACCCCAGATTAATTTAAAATTTGCCTACCAGGACATTAAACTAACAGCTGATTTTATATTTTGAAATAATTTGTACCTATTCTTTTTAGGTTTGGGTTTTTTAAAAGTAGGCCTAAGTAATTATTGATCTTTTTAACTCTATTACAACTTTAATATCGGAAAAGTAATTATTTTAGTGTATGTTTCTTATTATATATCATCTTAGCTTTAAGGTAATGATTAATCCTACACTTTTGTAAAAGGAATTGCAAAATATGTTTATTAATTAATGGTCTTGGCGTGTTAAGCACGCAGAGATATTCCGCAATTCAATTAAAAGTACACAATGTTTAACTAATTAGCCTTTTATACGGTATTCCTGAACGTTTTATATGTCACAAACAAAAAATTATATTACATTTTTTCTGGTTTCAGGTGAGCTATCAACATTACCTAAACGTAAGTAAATTAATACATAGTATGTACTGTGTGTATTTGTTTTTGTTCAAACACTTTACTTTTAAAAAGCAACTGTAATTTTCTTGTAAAGCCCCTTCATCATATCATAAACTTAAGTATTGAGTCGGATAAGTTTCCAGAAGCTTCTAAATTGGCGAAGGTTGTTCCCCTATATAAGGCTGGAGATCTGGAGGATTTAGGTGATTTTCGTCCTATCTCTGTGCTCAGCGAGTTTTCCAAAATAATTGAAAAAATTGTAAAAGATCAATTAGTGTCATACTTAAATGCTAATAATCTCTTGTCTGCGTGCCAGTATGGATTTAGAAGGGACACCAATATTTCAAATGCTTTATTTGATTTAAATAGAAATATTAGTGAGGGGATCAATGGTAATAGGAAAAGTATTATAGTTTTCTTGGATTTAGCTAAAGCATTCGATTCGGTAGATAGACAAATATTGCTCAATAAATTGGACTTAATCGGGGTTCGTGGTAATGCGTACTTGTGGTTCGAAAGCTATTTGTCCAACAGGAAACAAATGGTGTCAGTGTGTGGAGTAAATAGTGAACCTCAGCCAGTGGAATATGGCGTCATTCAGGGGTCGACGTTAGGACCCATTCTTTTTTTAATTTATATAAATAATTTGTCTAAAATCAATATAGACGGGAAATTTTACCTATTTGCGGACGATACGGCTATTTTATTCGAAGGTAATAGTTGGGAAGAAGTACACGGGAAGGTTTTAAGGGATTTGTCGGTAGTGAAAAAGTGGTTTGATCTAAATTGTTTAACACTTAACATATCTAAAACAAAGTTCTTTCCTATAGCCCTTAGGTCCAATAGTGATTGTCCCTACAAAAGCATTAAGTTGCATTTGTGTGGGAATTACTTAAGTAAGTACTGTGCCTGTAGAGACATTGATAGAGTTGACACTTACAAATACTCAGGTGTCCTGTTTGATAAACGTTTAAATTGGTCTGTTCATGTTGACTATTTGAGTCGAAAAATTAGAAAGTTAATTTATGTTTTTAAAAATTTAAATGAAATATTATATTTTTGTGAAATAAGACAGTTGTACTTTGCATATTGTCAATCTTTGCTTTTGGGGGGATAATAGTTTGGGGATGTGCCTGTAAATCCATTCTGGCCCCTTTAGATGTTGTTCAGAGATCAGTTATGAAAATGGCGCTGCGTAAACCAAAACGACACCCATCTGAAGAGCTGTAACCTTTTTAACGTATTTAATATCAGACAACTTTTTATAAAAACTCTCTTAACTTTTTTGAATAAGAATTCAAATTCCATTTTGTCCATTTTGAACCATTCACATTTTACACGGCATTCTCAAACAGTGGGTATAAGGACAGATAGGCTTTAATAAATCTGTATCCACCACAAATTCGTACTATGTATCACAGATCCTTTTTCGTAACATTCCAAGAAACTTGAGATTATTTAGTAATTATGAAATTAAGGTTTATAAAAGGCAAATTACTTTATGGTTGCGGGAAGTAGGAAGAGACTATTGTGAGTCCGCAATTTCATCGGAGTACGCATAGTGTTTTGTTTACATGGATATTTTGTGGTGTCACTGAAGTGACGTTGTTGTTCTGATGCTGATCTTATTTATTATTTTTTACACTAAACAAATTTGGTTTTTTCTTTTTTTCTCTCTTTTATTATCATAAATTACTTTTTATGTTGTGCACGACTCGTGTCCACGCACAGGCCTCGTGCCTATGTGGGCACTATTCCATAGTATTATATTTGTTGTAACTTTGTATTTGTGAAATTTGTTATATGGAAATAAATAAATAAATAAAAAATAAAAAGTGTAAGAGAAGTGAAGAGTGGCATATTATAATATTGTAAAGAAATAGGCCATCAGGCGGCGAGCACGACTATAACTGTGTTATGTATTTTTGTCTCATATATATTATTAGAGCTTATTGCATTCCCAATATTTCGCACTTCTTTATTATTTTTTGTGTAAATTAAATAATTAAATGATCGCAAATTTCCGAAGAACTAATAATAAAATTGAACATCCATCATTAATAAATGATACCTTCAAACAAAGAATTATTCTGCACATTTAGTTTTTTACACGAGTTTATAGTCCTACCGGTTCTCCCAAAAGTCGATCAAAACGCAAGAATATCATAAAAGTACCAGGTTAAAATTCAAATGGGGGATTTTACGGTGCGGGCATTTTTTGATCCGGCGCCATAAGGGCGAGGTGCAAACTCGCAAAGCGTGTTTTACCTCTGCGAGCTGAAGAAAGCAACGCGTGAGCCAGGGCTGGAGGGTAAGTGCATTCAAATTCTACTAATATACTTCCTACACGTAGGCGGCTATTCAGCTGGTGAGTAGACCAATTTCCTAAACATTTATTTGAAACCCTAAAACATATAAGCTAAATTTTGAAAATTCGCTCAACGCACGACTTGGACAAACAACGTTTGAACCAAATTTGGACCAAATCGGACGTAAAATGTGCGAACACACAAACACACACCCTTCCTCTCTCACACACACACATGTTTGTATGAGGACCTCTCTCTTATATATAAATATTGATATTTAATTTGTTCTGGGGACCATGGTTGGTGCTCTGACCAGTCACGACCATAAGAGATACTGCAATATCTTATCTTTCCTATTGAAATTCGTTAGTAATAATAAAATACAGTTTCACGATCCATAAAAGAATATTGTTTTTCGACAATTTCCCCTCAATACTTTCCATTTAAGAGTTAGGTCACTCGCACACTAAAAACTAAAGGGAAAAAATCTGCTAGCGAAATTAAGTTTTCGTGCTAAAATAACTATAAATATTACTGCAACAGTACAAGTGACCAGACAAATCTGAAAATTGTTGTCAACAAATATTTAATTCTTTTTAGCGAATTTCCATAGGAAAAATGAGCTATTGCAGTGGCACTTATGGAAGACCCAAGGTCGGGAGTAGCAAATGAGCACCGATCATGGTCCCCAGAACACGTTTTGGGGTGTCATTAAAAATAATATATGTATATGTATATATTTATGTATGTAAGTGTGCGCACTCTAACGGACGCATTTTACATCCGATTTGGACCAAATTTAATACACACATAGGGTTTCTAAGTCGCTTGAACTGGTAGTTTAGCCAAAAAATTGACCGAAATTAAACCAAATTTTTTACCGGAAATAACTTTATGTATATATGTGTGCGCACTCTAACGGACGCATTTTACATCCGATTTGGTCCAAATTTGGTACACACGTTGGTTTTCTAAGAGGCTTGGACGAGTTCGTTAGTCAAAAAAATTGACTGGAAGTAGAGCACATTTTTGACCGGAAGTATCATGTATATAACTGTGCGCACTCTAACGGACGCATTTTATGTCCGATTTGGTCCAAATTTAGTACACAGGTTGGTTTTCTAAGACGCTTGGACGAGTTCGTTAGTCAAAAAATTGACCGGAAGTAGAGCACATTTTTGACCGGAAGTATCATGTATATAATTGAGCGCACTCTAACGGACGCATTTTATGTCCGATTTGGTCCAAATTTAGTACACAGGTTGGTTTTCTAAGTCGTTTGGACGAGTTCATTAGCCAACTAAATTGACCTGAAGTAGACCAAATTTTTGACCGGAAGTAACAACGTTTTGAAATTTTTCATACTAGAATTATATATTTTTTTGAGTTTTAAGTTTTCTTTAAAAAAATAGACATACGAAATAATTCTGTACATTTTGTTTTTTTACGTGACCTTATAGCCCATTTGGTTCCCCCCAAAACAATCAAAACGTAAAATACCGTAAAAGTACCAGAATAATTAAATCCACGGCTTTTACCGTGGTGATCGATGGCAATATATTTGGTACATGCTGGCAGCACCTTCGTGAGTAGATCAATTTCCCAAATAGTTGTTTGAAACCCAAAAACATATATAAATTTAATTTTGGAAATTTGCTCAACTCACGTCAGCGGTTCAGCTGCGTGGTCGTATTATTTAAAACTATTATAGCCTACGATAGGCACTTATAGCACAGTTATAGCTCTGGACAAGGCTGCATTACATAGCCCCTAATTATACGAACACGGCAGATCGTTTAATCTGGGTAATGCCATATACCTGCCTAACATAAGCTGTTCTCTCATTAATTATGCAATCGCAGGTGAACATACGTCCTAGGGCGACGTTCTATTCTACTGAGATGTATCTATTCATTGCCCTCAGTAGTCACTTTGGTTGGATTAGAAGTTTATTATGAGTCAAACTTATCATCCGCAAACATCACGTGGACTTGTTTAAAGTGGGGTATTAGGAATCAATATGATTTGACAGAATTTGACTTCCTTCTTTCTAGGTCATTTTAAAACTTACTGATCTCAATATTATTAGCGAATTTCCATAGGAAAACTGAGCTATTGCAGTGGCCCGTATGGTAAGACTGAAGGTCGGGAGTAGCAAATGAACACCGATCATAGTCCTCAGAACACGTTTTGGGGTGTCATTAAAAATCATATATATGCATATATGTGTTCACGCTCTAGCGGCCGCATTTTAAGTCCGATTTGGTTCAAATTTGGTACACATATTGGTTGTCTACGACGCTCGGACGAGTTCGTTAGTCAAAAACAATCCAACAATCGGAAGCACGTTTTTTGACCGGAAGTAGCTATTTTTTAGATTTTTCCTACGAAAATGAATTTATTTTTGAGTTTTTTCCACAAACATAAATGAAGGATGTTATTCTGCATATTTTGTTTTTTTACGCGACATTATAGCGCTTGGTTCCCCCAAAACCGATCAAAACGTAAAATACCATAGAAGTACCCGGTTCAAAGCCATGTGGTGAACTATACCACGGGGTTGGCGTGCGGAGCACGCAATGCATTGTGTATTTAAGATACTCCCAATACTGGGGTTGGCGTGCGAAGCACGCAATGCTTCGTGTGTTGAAGATACTCCCAATATTCGGAATGGCGTGCGAAGCACTCAATGCATTGTAAATACGTAAAATACCATAGAAGTACCCGGTTCAAAGCCATGTGGTGGATTCTACCATGGGGTTGGCGTGCGAAGCACTCAATGCATTATGTATTGAAGATACTCCAAATACGGGGGTCGGCGTGCGAAGCACGCAATGGTTTGTGTGTTAAAGATACTCCCAATATGCGGAATGGCGTGCGAACCATTTTGCAGCTTTTCAGCACCGTCGTGAATAGACCTATTTCCCAAATGGTTGGTTGAAACCCTAACACATAGGTCTATAAACTTAATTTTGGAAATTTGCTCAACTCACGTCAGCGGTTCAGCTGCGTGGTCGAATTATTATTATTTAAAATAGCATTTATACAGTTACTTCCATGTAACTATAATATGTTATTTGTAATAAATAAGTGATAATTGAAATACAGAGTGTCCGGCAGGAAGCTGACTAATTTTAAAGTTAGGTTACATTTAACACAAGGGCATAACAGCTGTTTTGAAGTGTAAACTTCTATAGGGGCACCAAAAATTGTTTGCTGCCGGTGAATCGGATTTTACCGTCCTTCATTTTCTGAAACGCTCTATTCCGTCACGCTATACTGTAGGCTATATAGTACAGATGTGTATATATATATATAGCAGAGTATCTATATATTAATACGTTAAGGAAAAACTTTGTTACGAAAATTGCGCTGACGGAAGAGTATACAATTTGGCACAGCTATAGTTTAAATGATGACGAAGTGCAGAAAGCTAATATTTTTATATAATAATCCATCAGAAATATTTAAAATTAAACACACAAAATAATTTTAGGTTAGGCCTAGACTGATGGACCAACTCCTGTTTCTTGATTGTATTTACATTTATTAACATATCAACTAATAAAATAAAATAACAGATAAAACAGTTGTTTCGAATTTAATAATTTTAATAATTTTAGGGTAGCCCAAGACTGATGGACCAACACATGTTTCTTGAATGTAATTACATTCATTACCATAACAATAAATTGAATAAAATGACAGATAAACAGTTGATTCAGATGTTAATAACACAAAATAATTTCCATAATATATATTATATTCATCAGAATATCGCCATTTGGACTTAATATGTATACCTTTAATTTTGTTTTAAAAATTATGTCATTCAAGTTTAGACCATTAATGGCAATGCACTGAATTAGACGTTCAACGAAATCGTTCATTGATCTCCTGAACAAAACCGGTGGGAGTGCTCTCACCTCATCCCGAATCATAGTTTCATAGATTTTCCTATTTCCAATTGTGTTGGAATATACTTTCTTCTTAAGGTATGCCCACAGGAGTAGGCAGGTCGTTGGACCTGAGAGACCAATGAATATACTCAAATAGAGAAATCAAACGATTGGGGAATGTCTTTCCGGTCCATATTTTGACCGGCCGTCTGGTCTGTAGCGTTTTGCTGGTAATAGACATGCTCAAACATTGGTCTTCATCGAGGGCCGGAACAAAAAGACCCTTGGCATTGCAGTATAGCGTTATGCGTTAACGGTAACAGTGTGGCCATTGGCGTCACCGGAAGAAATAAGACCTACAGTGAGCTCATTGGACACCAAACCACACATTTTTCTTAATGAAGTGGGCGTTCGTAAATACTCCTGGAATTGTCAACAGAACAGTATCGAAAAGTTCTGCTTTTGTTCGAAGCCATTAAGGTTGAAGTTTGGTTCATCTGACACAAGGAAGTAGTCTGTTGTGTGTATTGTAAATTTTGTGTAAAAAACGTTTTCACTTCGTTACAAAATCGAACTTTATTTCCGCAATCTTATCGTTTTAGTTCTTGAAAAATCAGTGCATTATTCCGATGAAAACTCAAGTGCTTATATAAAATTCTTGACAGGTTTAGCACACTGATTACCAAATTATTTTAAATGAAACTTTCCACACAACAAATACGATTGTGTTGTCCACTTTTCCATTGTTGTCTACTAACTTAAACTTTTAACTCAAGTAAAATCAGCTGATTCGTTTAATCTAACCTCAGCGCACCAATCAGTAGAATAAAATCGGATTCGTATGCATATTATCGGATTTGAAAACATTTCTTTGGCACATCATCTTATATTAGTATGCTTATGTATCCAGAACACTTCTGATGTAGTGTGTCAGCCTTGGTGAGTGGGATTTTTGTATCAAGGTAACAAGTTTACACATTTTTATTACTATCGGGTATTCGGTCACTTGCAACCATTTGTGTGTTAAAATCAATACACGACGTTTCGAGAATATGAATCAACTTGCGTTATCAAGTGACTAAAAACAAAAGGGAACATAAACCTAGAGACCTATGCCGGATATGCCTATGTTAAAGAAAATAATGTAAAACTAAAATATACCACTTACCTGAAGCAGCTACGTACAACATCTCAGAGCTGAAATTGAGAAGTAAAAAAAGTTGGGTTTAAAAGTTAGGTTTGTTCGGTCGTGGGATAGGAACAAAACTCCCCTAGCTGACTGCCACTCCATCGGCATACGGCCAGTTGTTGTTCTGACTCCGGTCTATCAACACGTGTTTGCCGTCAGGTGTGTGTTTGTACTTTCTGTGTTTGTCACAATTGTTTTTTTACTTGTTATTTAATTTAAGATTAAAAATACAAATAGCAAAGAACAATGATGACCCCCCCCCCCCTATCCTTGTCCAATAATATATCTTAAACATATTGTTTTTTAGCTTCCTGGATTGTATATTTGATTTATATTAATAATAGGTTAATTACCTTATATATCATCCGTCAACAATCCAAATTTTTCCTTTGTAGGATTACCGGTTTCAACGGTATACCGTCATCTTCAGATCCTTATTTTTCCTTACTTTCCGCCTGTTCTGGCATCGTCTTCTTTACACATTTGGCACAATTTAAAACATTTGTCACATATTAAGATTACAAACACGAAACAAATAAACAGATTAAAATTATTACAAAAACCGACACACTAAGACATATAAAGGTACATTATAGTACAGCGAATCGTTATGCTGGTCTACGAGAAGGTTTATTATTGCCGCGCCGGTCGAACATGTAATTCGGGCGGTCGTCTATGCTGTACTAAACCGGTAATCCTACAAAGGAAAATTTGGATTTTTGACGGATGATATGTAAGGTAATTAACCTATTATTATTATAAATCAATAATATATATTTAAATAATTATGTATGTAGGGGTGTGTATTGTTGTGTGTAAATAATTGCGTCAGAGTGTATTTCAGCATAACTCTGAAACTAATGAAGGAATTTCAACCAAACTTGGTATACACATGATTTGTTATATGTATTACAAAAAATTCTTAGTGGTTGGGTGGAAAGGAGGTAAAGTGTAAAAATAAACGGAAAAGAATGATAACATTGTGAAAGTTCACCGTCGCATTTTTTACCCTAGAAGCGAGTGACGTGTAAAAATAATTTAAATCGACAGTTTATAAAAAATCGTTAAGTCCTTAGTTTCCGAGGTCGCTTAATGGAAATAGTTACACTCCGAAATTACTTTAATGAGTTTTTTAAATTAAAATTGTTCTGCAGGAAATCGCGATTATTCAATTGGTGTTTTATAATCAGAAGGCCGTATGCTTGAGTATTACTTGTCAAATTTAAAAGTTAATTTTTATCAAAACTTTGAAATGGATGCTTCAGTGGGTTGTACATATATCATATTACAAGGTTACAAATTTCATACACAACAATAACTGATGTATAAATAATTGTATACATTGTATTTTCCAATAGTTACAAATTTGAATGCCCAAAGTGTATCAGTCAAAATATCAAGCAAACATTGATTTCGTACCTCACTTAAAATTGACAAAATTGAATACCTTGCCCGCCTTTGAAAGAATTAATTATGTAAAATCCTTTGGTGCTGCGGACCTGCTTGGTTAGAAGAAATCTATAGGAAGTATGTAGGTTTATATTGCCATTTACAGTTTTCTGAAACTTATCATGTTCGTATTATGTCTGTATAAATGTGGATTTACGAAGAAATTTTGAGAGCAGTTTAGCACATCAAAAGTTTTGATTAATCGAGTATTTATTTTGCGAATATTTGAAGACAGGGGACAATGTTACAATCGGACCTGACTTGGTCAAACAAATGTAACAAACTGCACAGTATAAATTGAGTAAATAACACGAGCTTGTAATTTTGAAAAATTTTACTAATAAATTTGCCAGTCAATATAGTATATTTTAAATATTTGAACGTGAAACGAATAAATATAATTTTGGAAAGAAGTGAAGAAATATTTCCTGGATACTTAAGCACGTATTATTGTTTATAAATTTGATTATATGATATTTTGGTTGAATCGATGTATGTTATTTTATTCATGTAAACTGACTTATAATTAAATACTAAAATTGACTCCATGACAATAGCTGAGCGGACTCCTGTTAAAATACCGGAGAATACTACAGTAAAGTAAGAAGTTAATAAAGTAAGGATGAATACACAAATTTCATTTTAAGACTATGATAACCTGCTGTCAATGCTTTTCTATTTAAAATCCCAACACAAATTACACTAAAATTGTTAAAGTACTTTTGGTGCATCGCATTTCATACATTTTAGCCTATAAATATTGTAAATGTCTTGTTTACCAACACTATAGGTTGTATCCTTTGTATAAAAGCCTGACCTAAATAGCTCGTGCATGGTACAGCACTAACGCTGTGCATTAGCGTTGTATCCGTACTGCATTACCACTGTATTATTCAATTACTTCCATCTCTTCAGTCGCTATGCTCATTTAGAAGAGATTTATAATGTACAAATCATATTAAATGAGAAAACTAACAGCGAAATATTTATACTGTAATATATTAACTGAATAACAATATTAAATTTCGCATTTGGTCTTCTTGATATTCTAAGAACAGAATTCAATGTTTGAAATAGTTTTCTCAAACGCAGAGCTAATTAATATCTTGTTGTATGTTTTACACAAGAACGTGGCTAGATGTATCAACAACAAAAGCGAGAAATTTGAAAGAGACCATGTTTATTTATATATTAATAAGCAAAGGAGTCTCTTCATCTGCCCATTATATTATATATACAGTAATATGTGACAACACATGTATAAATTATGATACAGGAGGGATTTTTGTTTTTCTTTACTTTTAATTCGTTACCTAACCTAAAAAGCTGTTTGTGAATAATAATTAACTAATTCCAAAATTTTCAAGTTTTTGAATGTAATGCATTCAACAAACATGTGTTGTTAAGTTTTTGATCCGAATCAGCTGTTTTCCCATAAGAATATACCTTTAAATTTTCGTATTTTTATCTTATAAAACTAAAAAGAGTGGCGGAAAGTACCAACTGTTCACAGATACCAGTAATCTAATTTTGTATGTAATTTATTTTTGTATTATTAGTTATTCAGACATTTGCCATCACTTGTGTGTTAAAAAATCAATACACAACGTTTCGGAAGCACGAATAATTTTCAGTTGTTCATCTGACTCCCGTCTGTAAACACGTGGTTTGCCTACAGGTGTGTGTTTGTGTTTTTCTGTGTTTGTATTATTGTGTTTTTTGACTTCTCAGTTTCAGCTCTGAGATGTACTGTGTAGATGGTTAAGGTTAGTGGTATATTTTAGCTTTACTTGTTTTCTTTACATAGGCCTAGATCTCTAGGTTTATGTTCCCTTAGTTGTTAGTCACTTGATAACGGGAGTTGATTTAAATTCCTGAAATGTGATTTTTTAACACACAAATGATGGAAAATTTCCGAATAACTAAAAATAAAATTGAACATCCATCATTAATAAATGATAACTTTATTTCTCTGTTGAAAACGGTTTATTCGGAGAAGGGTAGGACTTCGTTTGTATACGTTTCAAACCATTTGGGGACGATTCCCAAAATTCATTAATCTATACTAGGCTTGTCCAGAAAGTAAGTACCGTTTAGGGAGAAAACATACAGACAATTTTTTTTCAACAAAATTTATTTCTTCAAGAAATATCTTAAACTATTTTCTACATAGTTTCCAAAATAGTTTAGACATTTGTCGTAGTGAGGAACCAACATTTCTATACCCTCTTCGTAGAAAGGTGCCGCCATTGACGAGAACCATAGCCGAACACAGTCTTCAGCGTCGTCATTGCTGTCAAAGCGGCGCCCTATGAAATCCCGCTTCAAGTGCAAAAACAAGTGGAAATCAGAAGGTGCTAGATCAGGGCTGTACGGCGGATGGTCGAATTGCTCCCAACCAAATTCTTGAATAAGGTTTTGAGTGGCACCGGCAGAATGGGGACGTGCGTTGTCGTGGATCAACACAATGCCTTCACTAAGCATTCCACGTCTTTTGTTCTGGATCGCACGCCGAAGTTTTCTCAGTGTTTCACAATATTGTTCCGCATTGATCGTTTCCCCTCTGGATAGAAAACCAACAAGCAGAATGCCCTTTCTGTCCCAGAACACAGTGCACATGATTTTTTTTGTCGACAAAGTTGTTTTGAACTTTTGTTTTTTGGGGGATCGTGAGTGTCTCCACTCCATTGACTGTTGTTTGGACTCTGGAGTGACATGACAAACCCAAGTTTCATCACCTGTAACAATCTTGTTTAAGAATTCGTCTCCTTCATCACTGTAAAGGGGGAGAAAAGGCAATGCACTGTCAAGTCGCTTCTTTTTGTGTCCATCCGTAAAAATTTTTGGAACCCAACGGGAACACAACTTGCGATAGTTCAAGCGATTAACCACAATCTCATGCAAAAGAGATTTTGAAATTTGAAGGAATTCTTCAAGAAGCATTCTTATGGTGAAACGTCTGTTTCCACGAATTTTCTCATTCACTTTTTCAACCACAACCGATGGCCGCCCAATGCCAACCCTCGTCATGAACATTGATTCGCTCATCATTGAATTGCCTTTCCATCACTGATAACTTTTTCTCAATAAACTTCTGTAAGTTGGCGATGAATTTCAGCAGGCTTCATGTTCCTTGCGTTCAAAAATCGTATTACAGAACGCACTTCACAGTCCGCGGGATCAGAAAGTGTTTTAAACATTTTGAGCGCACACTAACTAATGTAAACACAACAAAATGTTGCCGTAATTGCGTCAGCTGTTCAACAATGAACCAAGGAGACTAGAGCGCATGCGCGGAACATCGTCGCTAGCGATGTGCCGGCGCGGCTGTAGAACGAAACGGTACTTACTTTCTGGACAAGCCTCGTATATATATATATATATATATATATATTTGTATTATTCCCGGATTGATAAGTGGTAATGTATACGCTTCAAAATTGCTGATTTTGGTGAAAGGGTCCTAGAAGGATTCTTCAAATACCCTTTTTTTGTTTTCGATCTGATTCAAAATGGCGGAGTTATACTGTTTAATCGTTTTTTGGTAGGGATTTGAGGATCATATAAGCCGGAATACAATTAACGAGTTGTATCATTCGAATGGCAATTAAATTTTCAAAAATCTTGTGCAAAGGTATTGTAGTAGGTACAGTTCCCAGAACAAGGGACAAAATTCATAGGAAACTCCTGATAAATGATTTCTTTATCCATGTAAGATAATTGCGCAGTTTCTACCACTCATAAGCCCGAGTACGATTTGTGAGTTAAATCATTCGAAACGAAATTAAATTTACT
>JAGFPH010002906.1:16493-29740 GCA_018207615.1 Philaenus spumarius | reverse complement strand
GAGTACGATTTGTGAGTTAAATCATTCGAAACGAAATTAAATTTACTATAATCCTGTGCAAAGGTATTTTTGGTGCAGTTCCCGGAACAAGGAACAACATTTATTGAAAACTCCCAGTATTTGATACTAGTTATTATTCCCGGATATGAAAATTAGGCTATAATAACGGGGCAGTGCTGCTTACGCTATACAAACAAATTTGACACATTTTGTATAGTTATGTTAACCGGTATACGCAATAATGTAGATTTATAAACTTATTTTACAATGTTTACAAAATTTTGAAAACAAAACCTTTCTATCGTCTACTTTAGTATTACCAATGGAGAAGGCAATGAAATGATAATAACGCAAGTTGAAATGATAATGAGAATACAAGTTAATGATAATACCGTGCTTTCAATACGAGTGCTTCTGACGTTGATGTGCAGTGCACTTTCGAGATCTTGTACAAGTCCCAATTTGTTCGGTTTTCAATAGACCTTGTTAAATCCATTCCAACAAAAGCTGCCGCTCGCGAAGCAGAACTTATTATGTAAAAGTTTGTCTTTAAAATAACGGTATTTTAAATATTTTGTTAGCAATTCCGTATTATAAATGTTACTGTATACATTTAAATTTGAAGAAAGAACCTCCGAATGTGAATAACTTAGCGTAATATTTATTGATGAAATTCAATGCTTTTATGTTTAAATAATGCAAATTTTCTTTGGTTTTAAAAGTCGCCCTAACTCTGCAACAGAAGAGATATGAATAGTTAAATAAGATACGATTTCCAATGCTAATACAACCCACAGCATAAATATGTATGGCTTGCTGTTGGTTGAATATAACCTAATTAAGTTATTAAATTTACATGAAAACCAAATATCTTCAAATAGGTATTCTACACAAATGTAATATTATCATTGCGGAAGTAGAGTTACTGGAGTAAAACCATGTTTGTAATTAATAAATTATGTAAACAATGTTTACAATTATTCATAAATTTTTGTAACAAAATAATGTAATTACTTTTTTTGAGTAGGGTTACTTATGTGCTGTAATCCAGCAAAAGGGATTTAATACTTTATCAGACTAAAATTACAATAACTAGTGCTCACGTGGGTTCGAACCTGCAGTGTAGCGTGCAATAACTAAAATGTTTATGATTCATTTTTGTATTATATGTTAGGTTATTATTATTGTACAAAAATCTTTTTCGTGTGGAACGTATTTCATTAGATTTAACTCCTATAAAAAAAGAGTGTACTTGAATAACAAAAAATTATACAGTGCATGCACAAGGTTGTATTCTTTGGATTATTCGTTAACAGCTGATTTCGTCCGCCAACTGTCGTATTTCAACAACTATGTGGACCATTTTAGGTTATATTTCAAGTTTTTGGTTAAATTTTGTGTTTATCGATAGGCATACATCTGATTCTTTCTCTCATGTTCAGCTTTCGGTAATGTTTAGATATCGCATGAATATGGTCTGACTTGGGCTGTTGGTCTGAATTATAGCTATTTTAATATACTCATACAAATTGAGCTTCTGTTAATTTACAAAATATAGGCCTACTAACGATGACACTAACTTGAGTAAATTTTAAAATGAACAGCAATATACTTTGCCCAAATTAAATGTCTATATTTAATAATATACAGTATTTGGGTTTAAAATCGTTAATTTAAGAAGATTTATGATTTAAAGGTATGCTTTTTTGTTTTGTTTGCCAAAATCTTTATTTCAAGTCTTTAAGTAAATTATTTGACTTAGGTTTAATATTTGTTTGGTCATGTCTGCTTTTTGAATCAGACATTTTCTACACTTATAAGATGAGAAAAAAATATAGCTTTTATGGTGTATCTTACTAGTTATGTATTATATTTATAGGATTACTACTAGCAACTATTTTGCTAGCATATTTAATTTGTTTAATACAATGTAATTAAATGAAAAAAACTAAAAATTTGTCACATATGAAAAATGAAGTTAATAACAGATGTTCAATCGTGTATGGTTTTAAAAAATAAAAAAGTTACTTGTTTGTCCAAAAAATGCTTTATTAGTGTTAGGAGCGTTTCCTTTGATTCAAAACGTTTACACAAAAAAATACCTCGCGCTAAGTTCTAACTTTTAAACAGTTAGTTGTATAAAAAAAACACCAAGTACAAAAAAGTCTTAAAATAACTTGTTAAACTCAAAATCATCATAAAATAGAGGGTGTTCCATAAAAAATTTAAAATTTATTTTTGGCGGCACATTTTTGAAATTTCAAATTCATATTTTTAACGATCACTAAAAAAAAGGTTGAAGTCTCCCGATTAAAGTTTGCTGTATATCTTGTAATTTTGGAAATCTCAATGGTGGCCCAGTTAAATGGACACTCTGTATATATTATAATGCAAACACCTATCACTATTATGCCAACTTTATTCTTTACTAGGCCTTTATGGCCAGTTTTAAATATTGCTTTGCCGTATCACATTTTATAGCTTTAAAATAGCCTCACTTCTATATAAAAATAAAAATTATCTTAACTAATCAATCGTTATTCCCTTGAAAATTTCATGGTATACAATAATCTGTTTATATTTGCTTGGCATGTAAATGACACCGGGAGTTGGTGAGCGAATCGAACAGGGGTCGGAGGCCTCTAGTGTATTTATAAACGATTTTAACTCATTTTAAAATACGGTTAAAGAAGTGTTATTAACTTTATTTCCATATGTACCATGGTTAAATATATCAGTAATCAGTATGTACACATATTTATTAACTTACTTAATTTCACGACATAGACTACACAAAGCGTTTAACAGAATATAAATAAATAACTATTTATATAGGTTTTGCAGTTGACAATGCACGAATGTGTTTCTGACTTTGAGTTATGAAACGCAAGTGTTTGGGGAACAATTAATCAGCTGTCATTACGTAATCCGTTTACTCTGCCGTAACGTCGGCGTGAGCTCTGTTACAGCTGGAAGCAGAGAAGAATCTGTATTTCGTGTCGTTACTCAACGCGTTTTAAATTCCCGTCGAACTATAACTAAGAAAGTGTGTGTATTTTTAGTTAGGTGACTCCGGGAGCGCCGCGTGTCTGGCAGTCGTACGCGAACGAAACGAAACGAAATGTGTCGTGATTCAAAAGGCCGTAGTAACAAGTGATTTTGTGACGAGTGTGTTGTTTTACGTGCAGTGTTATTTGTTTGGGTAAATTGATATATGTGTAATAGTGTTTAATAAAGTCATGTGCTTGTTTGAAAAATGGTTTTGTAAATAATTTAATATTTAATTTGAGAATGTTTGATTATTTATAAAATAGATACCATTTGGAACAATATATAGCCTACACACACACATATAGGTTAAATTTATATTCCTATTTAAATCGAATCACATTGTATAAAATGAATACATTTTTAGTTTAGAAATTACTTAGATTTTTTCAAACACAAGTTGATGGAAGCAATAATTGTTCTTAACAGAAAGTTTAATGTGTGTTAACGAGAAATTAACTTTTTGATTTGTCCGTGGATACCTTGCCAAAATAATACACGTTTTGTCTTTACTACTGTTACTGTTAAAATAATATTTACCCACAACTAACAGCAAAGACGAAAAAGTTAAATTTTTTCTGCCTTTAGTGTTGTTTTCCTAATTTTCGTAGTTTACATCATAAGAAATATGTGAAACAAATCTTTGAAAACCTACGGTAATTAAGAAGACGACACTAAGTAGAAGAAAATTAACTAAAACCGGTTTTGTAATTAATAATGTCTTAATAGAAATTTGTTTTATAAACATAATATACATTTGATCATGACAAAATTTAATTTTGTTTGTTTGTTGTAAATCGAAAACCATAATCCGTATTTGACTAATTAGTGTCTGGAGTTTTTATAGAATTCATTGTAGAATATCGGATTGCTTTATTTATAAATAAATGGTTATAAATCCCTTGTTTTTTTTTATAAATGAGACATGTTTCACCGTATCACTGACGGCATCTTCAGGCTGACATTTAACACAAAACACTATACACTAACAACAAACGTGTGACCAATCAAGTAGTAGTACCAGCTGAGACAACACGTGGCTTCTGAAAGGCAATTTTTAAATCTAAGAGGTTTACAAATGCACAAAAATAATATCATTTTACAATTTTGGATGTCGAATATGTGTTGCCAGTGCTTTGTGTTAAATGTCTGCCTGAAGATGCTGTCAGTGATACGGTGAAACATGTCGCATTTATATATAAAAATAAAACAAAACCAGGATTGTTGAGACATACAAGGTATTTATAACCACTTGTTTCTAGAGTTTTACAGAATAGGATTTTAACAATTTTAGTTACCACAAATTTCTAGAAATTAAAAATGCTTTTGCTGAAATGATAAAGGAGTATTACAATAATATAAATTCATACTCGTAAATATTTAAATAAATGTGTTTTTTATTATTTATTCCTTTTATAGGCTAACAAAACGAAAAACAGGGTGGAAAATGGTAATATATGCCTAACTATATAACTTTCTAGATGTTGTCCCATTCTATGCAAATCTAAATTCGTATAGTAAAAATGCATACCATCAGATAATACAAATTCAAGTGATAGTATTTCAGTATGAAGCCTCAACAAGAAAATAATTCGGATAGTAATAATTTTTCGTCTAGCATAATCAGGTTGAGCTTGAGAAAACCGAGAGAATGGAACTGGTCCTTGACTACTTCGGCGTCATCACCTGCAATTCTGCTTCCTACGATACAACTTTGGGACGAAGACGAAGGTAACTTGTTAATAGATACCAGGAGAAAAGAGAGAAGTAAAACAACCGAACTGTGTTCTCGGAGGGAAAGAATTACAATGGGAAACGGATCGAGTGTCTCTTCGAAACTTCCAAAATACAAATTAACGAATTTGCCTAAAGACGAAAGGTTAAAATCGATGAAAAGTATCGATAAGGAAGTAAAAAGTGAAAGGCCAGGTCGAAGTATAAAGAATGACTTTCAATGTTCATCTCAAACAAGAATTCCCGTTGTGAGGAAGTCAAAATCAGCAAATACATCCGATTCCTCTACGATAGAAACTAAAAATCAATCTGCGATTCCAAAACCTAAAGATGGACTACAAACGGATAAGAAGATAAATGCAAAACCGCGCGTAAAGGAAAGTGCGTCGTTTAAAAGTATTGATGTTAAGAATATTAAAATAGATGGAAATAAAAGCAATTTTAACCGTAAAACAATCATGAAAGGTAAATCGAAAGACAATAATGCTAAAAAAAGTGTAATTGCTAAAGATAATATTTCTGTAAATAAACGAGCTTCCAGTAAACAAGTATTGGAAAAAGATAAACCGGTCAGACCTGATTTGAAATTTAGTTCTTCTAAGGCAATCATCGAGCAGTTTAACAATAAGTGTAAAGAAAATGCGGGGAACGGTATAAAAAAAGAAGCACCTGTTTTAAGGAAACAGAAAATGGAGTTATTTATTTGTGACGGACCGGTAAAGAATCGATTTAATATAAGAAGAGTCGATGAAGTTTGTGAAACAGTTGTTAATACGTCGTCCTTGGATAAAAATTCTGCCAATAAAACGAATTCCCCAGTTTCGGTGCTTTCCGTTTTGAATAAAGTAGAAAATCGAGTGAAAGATTCAAAAGTGAACAAAACAGTTACCCGCAGTGACGAAGATCTTTACTACGTAACGACCAACAGGAAGAAGGTGTATAGGAAACGTGCTTCGAGGAGACGTCGTGAAAATTGTAGCTCTTCTTCTTCAGAATCCGAGTTGACTTGTCCGCCAGAACGGCCCAGAAGGAAGCGGAGGTCACGTAAAACTAAAGGTAAGTCGTTTAAAATTTTTGTTTGATTTTATATTGTTTGTGAGTTTTAGTTAGAGTTTAACTTTTAAATGTATTTATAGTAACATCTTTGTTTATTGAATGAAGGTTTTTTTTAAGCGATACCTAATTTTAGTGTGGAAACTGTGCACGTTTGAAGCACTATAAAATCAAAATAAATTGGTTATGCTTAAAATATAGGTTACGAGTTTATTTTATTTTTCGTTTTATGTTTTACTTTATGACAGATAGTCATTCAATTTAAGTGAGTAATTTAATTTTTTACTTAAACTTAAAACATTGTAGTGTAGTAAATATTTCAACACGTTTATGAAACTGCTTTTTTTTTATTAATAAGTATTTAACTGTGTTGGGCCTTGGCCACAATAGAAGCGGCGAGCGATTAGCGGCACGAACAGGTGCAAGTGGTACAAGATAATTTTCTAACCGACATGGTTTCCTTGTTAAACACGGGTGATTGTCTACAATACCAGCGGCGATGAGCGGCAGACTAGCGCTGACCCAGGACGCCGATATCAAACCCAGTTAGATAATTTTTTCGGCCGCAGCTCTAAGTTCACCATTCTCTTACTTCGACCAAACATATAACTTGGGTTTTTGCGAAATTTATATTTTGATATGTGTATGTTCAAAACATACTAATGGCAACTCGAATAAAAAATGTGAAGAAAATATGACGGGAAACAAAAAAGTTGTTAATTTTGCTGATATACTTTCGGAATGTTTGTTCAAGGGTTTATTTATTGTTGAAACCCCATGAAAGATTAAAACTGTTATGTATGGGATTGTTACCAATGGTATTTTACAGTAAGAACATATTTAAAAAATACTCTCTCCCCGGGTTAAAACTGAATTTCTAGAAACAATTAAAAATGACTTAGGCCTACGGTTGGAGATATAAGCTAGGCCTACTTTCTGATTGGCCACAAACCGATGCAGCACACTGACTGAATGTCCGTCTCAAGATCCCATGTGAATATGTGATGAAATGATGCGGTCTCGTAGAATCAGTCTGTTATCGCTATCAGCACTCACCTCGCCAGTTCAGTCTAGCACAATATGTCTGAGGGGCAGGATGCCGTTAACGCCTCCCAAGTGAGTGCTACCGGTTTCGTTACCTGGCGGCGGAAAAGAAATAATGAAATACTTATTAGTGAGGTACAATCTACCACGTGTTTGTGGAATGATCACCACAGCGACTTTAAATCACATCACACCTTCGACTGAACCGAGTGGGGACAATTTGGTGGGATACGCCAGCGGCTGACCCACCGCCAGTATCGCTGCCATCTTTGGTCAACACCACGCGGTTTGCTCCTGCTCGTAGCCGAGGCCTTACGCTAGCCTGTGGTGGGGTAATTTTGCTTCAGGTTTCTAGGCAATTAATATTACAACCAAAACTGTTTTTTAATGTATTCATTTTCGTATTCTTGAAAATCGTATCTATGAATTTCTGTCACATGAACCGTCTAAATATGCTCGTCAGAATTTATTATTCGCATTTCTTTACAACTTGCGAATTTTCGACTTTTATCCTCTGTCTGTAGCTTTAATTCTGTTTGATTTCTTCAATTCTAGCTTTGTTTGCAAACAAACTTCAAGGAAATTGTAAATTAATAATCCTTTTCTTCCTTTATAAAACTTTTTAATATATGTTATTATTATCACCCAAGATAAATCTGACGAAATGAATTTGATTAAATGTCTGTTACTTGTGAGTAGGTTACTCGCATATATGTGATTAAAATAACATTTTAGTGTATAACTTAAACTTACTGGTAGTGAACTAAAAGATTTGTTTGTAATAATAATTTTACCTATTTTGTTTCCGTTGAGTGACTTCGTCTCAACATGCAACTCACGACGCATAACACATATAAACTGTCCACTTATCAATTGTCCACATATCAATTGTCCACATATTAATTGTCCACATATCAATTGTCCACATATCGATTGTCTGCTATGGTGGGCGGTCAAACGACATCTGATTAGAAGTGGTGTTCCGTTCCAGAGACTCGGAGATCCTTATAGCCAAATCGTACAATATGTTGGATTTAAAATGTAATTGATCTTTGAGTCATTTATTGGTCGCTACTGTGTTTGTAAGCCTTATAAATTTCGAATTCCTCTAGCGCGTTCGTAAAGTACCTTTCGTGCAGATGTGTGTGATGTGAACTGGTAATTTATTATATCTGATGATGAAACATAGTTTTTGAAACGCGTCATATATAAAGGACGCAGACGAAGTCACACGACGGAAACGAAATAGGTAAAATTATTATTATTAATCAACAAGATTAATTTTGTGTATAGTGTAGAAGACAATATTAACTAAAAGCTTAACAAAACATGAAAATCTGTCCTAATGTAAACGCTGAACTGAAACAATAAAACTCAGTTTAATAATGAAATAAAACAATAGATACTTAAATATTTGGTAAAGTTGCAAAAATGTCGACGCATTTGAAAATTAAATATTTCGTCCGCTCTCCCAAGGATAAGGAATTAAATACGGTCAATATCTTGTAAAACAGATCTGGCACAAAGTGACTTAGTTCTGTGCGAAAAAGCGATAACACTTATAGAACTCTGGAGATATTATTTGAAACAATTTGTTAGAGTTTATGTAATTATTGCATAAGTTAATGTTGTGTATAAAGTTTCTTGTCGACTTGCCAGACGCACTATCTGAGTTATTTCTGACGTTAATGTTTTGACCTAGCTAAATATTTGCATCTATTGTTCAACTGGATGTGTAGCAATAGCAATATAAGTGATTAAGGTAAATAGCCCGTTTAATCGATATAACTTTTTAGAGGATTTCCGAACGCTAGTAACTTTAAACCTCGTAAGGTTGAGTCGATATAATTTCTTAGAAGTTGTTTTATTTTGTGAGCACATGATTTTCTGATAAATATACAATAACTATCTTCAAGTGTCAGGCTTCATTGTTATTAGCGAATTTCCATAGGAAACATGATCTATTGCAGTGACCCTTATGGTGAGACCTATGGTAGGAGTGGTAAATGAGCACCGATCATGGTCCCTGGAACACGTTTTGGGATATCATTAACAATTATGTGTATATGTGTTATATTATATGTGTTCGCACTCTAGCGGTCGCATTTTAAGTCCAATTTGGTCCAAATTTGGTACCCATGTTGGTTGTCTAAGACGCTCGGTTGATTTTGTTAGCCAAAAAAATCCAACAAACGGAAGCACGTTTTTTGAGATTTTTCGTACCAGAATGTAACTTTTTTAGAGTTTTGTCCAACAAAATAAATGTAGGATATTATTCTGCACATTTTGTTTTTTTGCACGACCTTATAGCTAGCTTGGTTCCCCCAAAATCGATCAAAACGTAAAATACCACGTGGGTGATTTTATTACCGTGGGGCATCTTCCGATCCGAGGCCCAACGGCCAAGTTTGTACGCTGCGAGCGAAGCGAAGCAGTCCATAAGGCGAGGCCTCAAGGACGAGTGAAGCTGCGAGTGGAACGAAGCCTGGGCTAGAGGCTGGGTTACAAACAAATTCTACTAATATATTTCGTACACGAAGGCAGCCATTCAGCGCCTCCGTGAGTAGAACAATTTCCCAAACAGTTGGTTGAAACTCTAAAACATATAAAGTTAATTTTGGAAATTCGCTCAACTCACGTCAGCGGTTCAGCTGAGCGGTCAAATTTTTGTTAATTAATCCGATTCCAAAAACATTAGTTGGGATTTCCTTATGAAACCAAGTTTTTAAACTGATTCTTTTGATCGCTTCACGTATTGAACTGGTGGGTATTAATTACACATTGCATATAACAGCTGTTAACGTCAATTCGTCTGTCCACTAAAGAATGGGTGCATTTTAGGTTATGTTCTAAATATCAATTAAAGTGTAATTATAAATTACCTTAATTTGCTCCGTCTTGTGACTTCTGTTGTATTGTAATCAATACGCGTTTCGGAGCCGAAACTCCATCCTCAGTTATTACCTCCTTAGAGGACGTCAAAACATTAAAAACATTAAAACATTCACGTTCAAAACACATAAAACACTACACACACATATACCGGGTGTCACACGAAGAGGTCCCTATTTTTGAATTGATATGACAGACGTATAGAGCGCGCTACAGACTTGAAATTCTACAGTCGTGACTAACACATATGTAAAAGAAATACCCCTGAGTATCAGTTAATTCTGACTGATCCAAACAAAATGGCGGGAAAAAAAAAAAAAAAAAAAAATCAGCAATCGTATTTTAAGGGTAAACCTACTTTTATTTAGAATAGGAACAGCTACAGCTGTTTAGACTATTTTAAATCTATCAGCTGACTGCGTGTATCCACAACAATTAACATATTTGGTAATAAACATTGGCATTTGTTATTAAGTTGCATTGTAAAGTGTCTTATGTAGGGTACCATGCCGTTTTCAACTGAGCAAAAAGTGAAATGTTGTTCCTGGGCTATTGCCTTTGAAAATGATTATGAAGCAATAAGGTGTTTTAGGGAAAGGTACCCAGGTGTAGTTCCACCGTCAAGGAAATCTATTCGTAAGTGGAAGACTATCCTACTAGAAACGGGGTCAATACAAAAAAAAAAAAAATACCCTAGATCCTCCAACATAGAAAATGAAGAAATCGTATGTGCTGCTTTCATGGAATCTCCAATTACGCCTAATTCAGTAAAAAAGGTGTAATCTGCTACAGGGATACCGAAGTCATCTGTCCAAAGGTATGCCAAAAAGAACAAAATCAAACATTATAAAACTCATTTAGTTCACGGACTGCTTGAAGATGATCCTGACAGACGATTGGAATTTTGTTCGAAAATAATTGAAAAGACTGACGTAGATAGTAAATGGCATGAAGGAATCGTGTTTTCAGATGAAGCGACATTTTATCGAACAGGAACTGTAAACAGGCATAATTGTCATTACTATAACACAAAAAATCCACATATCTTACAAGAAAAGAAATTAAAATCAACAGGTATAACAGTTTGGGCTGCTGTTACCAAGGATGGTGTTTTGTCGTATGACATATCCCGACAAAAAATGACTGGGGAAAGGTATGCATCAGTTTTAAGCAATCACATAGTTCCTCATCTTTCTCAGCCTGAGATGAAAGACGTTTTTTTCAACAGGATGGAGCTCCTCCGCATTATGCTAATGTGGCCAAAGCAGTTTTGGACCAAAATCTTCCTAATCGTTGGATAGGTCGTGGCAGCAGCTTCATGGACTGGCCCCCAAGGTCTCCAGACTTGACTGTTTGTGACTTTTTTCTGTGGGGCTTTTTGAAGGAGAAGGTTTTTTGCCATAACATTGCGACAGACGATGAACTAATGAGGTTGATCGAAGAGGAACTGTTGTTGATACCTCGAGAGTTGTTCAGCAAAGCGTATGACTGTTTTCTATTTCGTTGTCATCAGTGCATTGCGATCGATGGACATCAGTTTGAATAAGGTTTATGGATCAAATAGATTTAATTTATTTATGAGTTACTTATATCTTTAATTCCCTAACGTTGTTTAGTGCTTAGTAACATCGTTAAACTTCAATAGTTATGTTGTAACACTTAAGCCAATAAAACTATTTTAACGAAAAGGTACTATTTCTTTAATATCCCGCCATTTTGTCCTAATGTGTCAGAATTAACTGATACTCAGGTGTATTTCTTTTACATATGTGAATGTTAGGACTGTTGAGTTTCAGGTTTGTAGAGTGTTCGGTGCATCTAATATATTAATTCAAAAATAGGGACCTCTTCGTGGGACACCCGGTACACTGAGGATGGAGTTTTGGCTCCGAAACGCATATTGATTACAATACAACAGAAGTCACAAGACGGAGCAAATTAAGATAATTTATAATTACACTTTAATTCATATACAATTAGTGACTTGGACATAAAAAAAATGAAAATTGTGTTATAAAGTTTTTTGCAATAGGTAATTTTGTGGGAGTGCTTGTAAAAACATAAAACAATTTTGAAACTAACAATAATTTAATGATTTTTGAATTAACCTAATAAGGATAAAATCTACGGCTATTTATAATAATGTCTCAATAAAATGGCGATCTAAAAGTATCAACCAATAAGTTTAATAAGACTATAGTGACGAATGCTTTGGGTTTGCTTTCGCTTTGGGTTTTTGTGTCGTGTGAAAAAGATGTATAAATTTCAAAACTGTGTTCATAGTGGTATGCAGGTCGCAGTGTACGAAATTTATTTAACTTTAACTTGTATACATTTTGTTCACTTGAAAATATTTTGCTATTTCCCACTTTTTTCAGAGCAAAGTTGAAGAACTCTTTGACGCCCTGCCCAGCCCTGACATTGCAAGCGGTGATAATTGGGCAAAATGGAGGTCGGAGTCCGGATTTGTATATTTGACATCATTATTTTTCATCTTGGCGTTTTTGGAACGTAACGAATAAAACGGGCGAAGTGTCAGCAATGGTAATAAAATATATGAGTAATAAATGTTTTAAGAATCATTTTAGAATAACTTTTCTGAATCAATAACCTATAGCAAATTCTGAATTCCTAACGTAACTGTGGTTACGTGAAAATAAAGATGGAAACCGGCGAGGAAGGGCAGCGTGTACGAAAATAATTCTTTATGAATAACATCACATTCTTGGCAAATAAAGAATATCAGACCGAAGGTCACGCACGGGTTTTTTATGTTGGCAGAAATACAAACAGCCGGTCTTTGTGAATTAACATTTATTTTAATCTGTACTGCCGTTACCTCACACCTATGCTAATGCGAGTTCTTTATTTGAGAAATGCGACGAAATGGAAGTGCTAATTTTGTAATAAGTATGTTTCACCCAAGTATCTAATCCAAGTAAACTATTTTAAAACGACTTACAAAATGAGGAAGCACAATGTTCATTTCAGAGGTATTATAAAGTAAACTATTTTAACACGACTTACAAAATGAGGAAGCACAATGTCCATTTTAGAGATATTACAAATTAAACTATTTTAATACGACTTACAAAATGAGGAAGCACAATGTCCATTTCAGAGGTATTACCAATTAAACTATTTTAACACGACTTACAAAATGAGGAAGCACAATGTCCATTTCAGAGGTATTACCAAGTAAACTATTTTAAAACGACTTACAAAATGAGGAAGCACAATGTTCATTTCAGAGGTATTATAAAGTAAACTATTTTAACACGACTTACAAAATGAGGAAGCACAATGTCTATTTTAGAGATATTACAAATTAAACTATTTTAACACGACTTACAAAATGAGGAAGCACAATGTCCATTTCAGAGGTATTACCAATTAAACTATTTTAACACGACTTACAAAATGAGGAAGCACAATGTCCATTTCAGAGGTATTACCAAGTAAACTATTTTAACACA
>JAGFPH010002906.1:0-14793 GCA_018207615.1 Philaenus spumarius | reverse complement strand
AGTTTTTGCTCCTTGTTTTGTGGTTCGGGTTTTTATTTAAATCAGTGTGATTTTGTCGCCACAGTGCTCTTTTATTTGTTTAATTTCTTATAAGGTTGATTTTCTTTTAATATGAGTTATAGAACTACTGAATGTTATAATACGTTATAATATTTGCTTTGAGGTTAAAAGCAATATTATGTATTTGTATAAATACAATATTTTATCATCAAAATAGTCGTGTATACAAATTTAAAGAAGAGATAGGCCTACCTATTCGTTTAACAGCTGATTTCACCCATCATCTGTAATAGTTAAACTTTGCGTAGATTATACTTTGGAGTTAAGTTTTCTACTTCAATCATTATAATTTCTTACGAAGTTGATTTTTTTAATATGAGTTATAGAACTACTGAATGTTATAATACGTTATAATATTTGCTTTGAGGTTATAAACTGTTTATAAATACAACATTTTATCATCAAAATATTCGTCTATACAAATTTAAAGAAGAAATACCTATTCGTTTAACTTCGGAAACATTCGTTCATCTCGTATAACATATAAACTTATTCCATTATTAATTTCTTCACTCCCGTGCAATATTAATAACTTCTAAATCATTTGATCTATCAATATGAAATAAAAAGCAATTAAAAGATAATATTTTTATCTTTATTTAATATATAATAACATACATAAATACACAATTTTAACAAATATTCCTACGGTTTTATAATCCTTATAATTGTACACATTTACCGAGTTAAAAATCCCCGTCAGCATTGTTAAAGCCTAGATAAAGTGTGTTGTTTTTAAATAGTATTTTGTATAAATTATGTATTTCTGATGTGTATCAAATTAATCAGCCTGTGATTTTTCACGGGGGTTTACTAGTTTGAAAATAAGAATAGGACATATTGAGTAAATAATGAATATTAATGACTACATAATGTTGTAGAAAGTTTGTATACGTATATATATATAAATATATATATAGTGTGTCCCACAAATATATACGCTTTAATATTTTTTATAATTACTCATTCCTCCACGGATCATTTTTTTAATAAAGGTACCAAAAATATTCATAGAAACAAAATGGCAGCCGATAGAAAAATATCTTTTGAATTAAAGCACAGATATTGTTAGATTTGGAAAATAAACTTTTATTGCCACCAATTTAATTTGATACAAACTAAATTTTGTTTTAAGAAAAACTAAAAACCAATGGAAATTCTGTTACAAAACTAGCTTATTCAAACTGGAAGCATCCACAGCATCAGACTGATAACGACTAACAAATAACTCGAACGTTCTTGAAAAGATATTCTGTGGTATTCGAAGAAGTTTAATTAACTCTTTTAGGAAACGAGGAATTTGCTGTAATTGGTCGCAATACATCCGCTTTGGCTGACTTGTGTTTGTAAAGCAACGATATTCAACTTGTTTTTCACGTAATTAATTAGAAATTACTTGTACTCAAATGTTTAATTCTTACCTTGATGGTATGAGAAAAAGAGCGGGAAAGATCAAAGAAGAATCTTGATGGATATTAAGTAATCATATGAAATCCGTAGAAGTAAACTATTCAACTGTTAAACGATACAATAATTTAAAAAATAAATAAAGATAAGTGATCATTTGAAATAATTCGAAGCAACACTAAGTATTTGTTTTTATATTTTTTTTAAATATTTCTCGTGCAGGGAATTTAAATGGAATGTGAGGGAACACGATCCAAATGCTTTCATTTAATTAATTGTTTAACACGTTCACTGCTTAGGACGCACATGTGAGCTTGACACTGAACACTATGAGAAGCGGCCGACGCACAGTGCATTGCACGCCAACTCCCGTATTGGGAGTATTTTCAATACACAATGCATTGCGTGCTTCGCACGCCAACCTCCGTATTGGGAGCATTTTCAATACACAGTGCATTTGCGTGCTTCGCACGCCAACTCCTTTATTGGGAGAATTTCCAATACACAGAGCATTGCGTGCTTCGCACACCAATTTCAAGCTTATTCGCACGCCAATTTTAAGCCTATGTGCTATGGACGCACATGAATGTCCACTTTAAAATACTAGTGATTATTACGTAGAAAGTTTCAAAAATAAAAAATAATAGTAATTTCTACTCATTTAGGCTATAAATATAAAACATAAAAGTTCAGGTCCTAGCATAGGAAATACTAAATTTGCGTAGCAGTGAACGTGTTAAGGCGTTTTGTTTTTCATATCACGTGTGTAAGAAAAATATAAAGCCAACGAAAATACATTTAATATTCATTTCCATAGCAAACAAGTATGACCGGAAGTAACTATTTTTTGAGATTTTACTACGAGAATGAAATTTTTTAAAGTTTTTTCTAAAAATATAAATGTAGGATGTTATTCTGCACATTTTGATTTTTTACGCGACCTTATAGCTCGCTTGGTCCCCCCAAAATCGACCAAAACGTAAATTACCATACAAGTACCCGATTCGAAGCCAAGTGGTGCAAACTCGCGAGGCCACTAGGCGCAAACAAATTCTACTAATATATTACGTACACACAGACAGCTGTTCAACGCCTTCGTGAGTAGACCTATTTCCCAAATTTTTGGTTGAAACTCTAAAACATAGGCCATAAACTTAATTTTGGAAATTTACTGAACTGACGTCAGCGGTCCAGCTGCGTGGTCGAATTATTTTAAATTATTTGTAAATTTTAGTATTTCCCCCATCAATTTGAGACCATACCATTTAGATTGATATATATATAATATATAGACAGTAGGTGCACAGGTTTCATATAAATTTACTTACCAGATTAAACATCTGTGTAAATTTTCATCTGTACAAATTATAAAACGATGAGCATTTTTTAAATATAAAATTTGTAAATGCATAACCTACTGTAACTTGTCTCTGTTTAAAGTGACTTTTGATGTTTCCAAGTTTCCTTGGCTGTTCTATCTTTTATTAAGACTAATAATGTTCATGTCATATAGAAATATTACTCCGCCAAATACCTGCAGATGATTAATTACAGGTCTAAAGGAGAAATACCACCTTAGCCCATTTATCACGGCAAGAACTTCGCTATCAGTGAGAGTGTTTTTCCAACATACTTTGACTCAGTTGATGAAGAGTTAATTCACTCTATGTTAGTGAAACAATTCAACGCCATGGTAGATGGAGACAAAACATACTACTTGTTCGTCAAATGACATTGTTTGCTTGCACATGTTTATGTCACATTATTTTGTGTATACTAAATATATTAAACTAGCTGACCCGTGCGAAGCATTCGCATTCTAACTTACATAAATTCCACTTAATTAAAGGACACACCATATATTTAGTATCGTGTAGTGCGTATATTAATTAAAAATAGCAATGTAGTGGCGTAACGGCAGGTCTCCAGCTGGGTGCTGTTATCATCAGTGTTGCCAACGTCAGGAAAATATCCCTACAACTTACTATCTTACATCACTGTTACTTTCGGATTCTTTTTATTTCTTTTTTTTTCGTATAATTGTATTTTGTATATTTTTCTGCTGTAGCGGTTAAGGAAAGCTTTAAAATGATGCCACATTCATGTAATTTGATGATGTATTAAGGAAGTTATGGCGTACCGACAAAAAAATGGCCTTGAGAAATAATATATGTGATAATTAGTCAAACAGTGCTGTTACAAGGTAAACAAAATTGCAAAATGACTCAGGAAGAATTTAATTCTGAACGCAACATTCTGATGTAAGTATACAATCATTTGTAAGAAGGCTCTAATTTAACAAAATCCATCCCTTTAAAAAAATACAGTTAATAGTACAACATTTTCAAATAATAAACAAATAAAAATAAGTTTAACAAAAATTTATTCAATCGATAAAGTTGTTACAAAGTTTTTGCTTGATAATATATCTACAAAATATACCGGCAATTAGATTACTTCCTAATTTTTTTTATACGTTAATAAAGTAAACATCTTTTTGACAGTACAATAGAATTATATAATACAATGGTCGAATTGAGGTTGTAATTAAAATACCATTTTCTAAAGTTTAAGTTAATATATCTTAAAGGCAATATTAACAAATGATTTTAAAACAAATCAAACTATTTACATTAAGTAATTTTAAACACTAGTTTTGTAATTCAAACATAAAGTCTGCTGCTAAAGTTTTCTTTAATCATATTACTACCTCTTTCTGATTTGTTAATAAATCGCACCGTTTATGAAGCTCACTATACAAGCCATAGCAGGTACACACAACTAGCTTCTACTTATTGTTGATCATACAAACAATAGATTTTGCAATAGAAATTATTTTTGTAAAGTTTTCAGGTAGTGTTATATTCTAGGGGTTATTTTATGTGGGCGGGCAATTTTTATACACTGTTTATTTATAAATCATTGTCACCGAGTATGCCAATTTTTTGCACTGGCGTTACGCCAAGAACTATTACTTTAAAAGCTTTAAAATCGTAACTGTGGTTTAGAAGTAAATGGTTTGTAAAGTTGGGAGTAAATATAGGTAACGAGGTCAGAGAGATCTCACTAGAACAACAGCTGTCGAAGAAATTATGTTTCTACCTCTTAATAGTTGCATCGATATGTTTTGAGGAGGTGGTAGATTGTAGATTGGATAGTAAAATGAAAATGTATCACAGTTTATTAGTATTACAGCTTTTTGTGTTTATTTATCTTGTGCTAAGATCGGTTTACCAAAATACTCCTATTCAGATGCAAATAATTTGTCATTGCATTAACAGTTTCAATAAACTGAATATACAAAGTTTCACCATTAGCTGCGATAGCAGAAACTTAGAGTAGTTTCAAATTAGTGGAATCTTAGTTTAATCAAAACTGTTTGAAACTAAACATTGATAAAACTCAGACTGTAAAATTTTCTGCCAATAACTATCATAATCAGTAATTTGAAATTTTGATTTATTAAAAAATCATAAATTTCTGGGGATTTAACTTTATGACAAGTTTAATTGGAAGGCTCATCTAGGCTTAGTCAAAAAGAAGTTAAGGTCAATTTCGTATGCACTTTTACGATTAAGGGATAGTGTTACGAGTGAAGTTTGTAAAACAGTGTACCTATATCATGGTTATGTAGAATCAATCTTAAGATAAAGAGAATAATTTGAATAATGACAAATTGCAGGCCATTTTACCCTCTTGTAAAAATCTCTTCCAAATGATAAAGATTCAATATTAAATATGAATTACCAGTAAAAGCTTAATATGAGCCCAGCTATAATAATTTTAAACTTCCTAAATATCATTTATCTTTATTTAAGAGAAGTCTTCAATATTAAGGTTTGAAATTGTACAATAGGCTACCTCTTGCTTATAAGAATGTAAACATTAATCAGTTTAGAGTAAGAATAATAAATAGTATTATTGACAAGCATAATACTCAGTAAATTAATTTTTATTAAGCCCAGTTAGTTAGATTATAGTAAATTATACTTTGTTATAATGTTATATCTCTGTTTGACAAGACACCTGTTCTAATAGTTCCTTGGTAAAACAATGTAAGGAATTATTATTATTATTAATTATTATTATCTAATCTATCTATCTACCTTAAAATAGTAGGTGAACAATAGGTTTTATAAAGATAGCCAATAAATTCAACAAGATTTTTAAATCTTTGTACCTACACTATTTTATATGTATGTACAATCCATGCCGATGTGTTTTTTGTAAAAATAAAATAGTTTGACAACTCTATAATACTAGCTGACCCGTGCGAAGCATTCGTATATTCAGTGTTGCCAACGCCGGGAAAATATCCCTACAACTTACTTGATCTTACATCACTGTTACTTTCGGATTTTTTATTTCTTTTTTTCGTATAATTGTATTTTGTATATTTTTCTGGTGTAGCGGTTATGGAAAGCTTTAAAAGGATGCCTCATTCATGTAATTTGATGCTGTATTAAGGAAGTTATGGCGTACCGACAAAAAGATGGCCTTGAGAAATAATGTATGTGATATTTCGTTCACACTTTAGATTATAATAAAATAATCGCATTTTAAGTGAATATACAGTTAAATTACTACGTAAAAATGAAAAAGTTCTAATTTGTAAATATTTTTTGTTTTTTGACAGTGCAATCCATTTCCCACACTCATTAAATCAATGTAATTAATTTATAACTAGATCGACAATCCCTGAGAGACGAAACAACATAATGCTTTCTCACAAACATAATTAAATTACTAAACAGATTCACTGTGACTTCATAATTTTGTATTAAAGTAGTTGTATTATATTATTATTATTATTATTAGCTAGAGAGAAAACTATTCTATCGATTTTGAACAAATTTGCACAATACTTGTCAATTAGGCCTGCATAGATGCACGAAAAAAGGTTTTGAAAAACAACCCCCTTTTTGGCAAAAAACTCCAAAAATCAGTTATTATTATTAGCTAAACGAGAATGTTTAGAAAGATGCTGTTTTTGCATATGGTAGGGTACATTAAGCAAAATTTTATCAAAATCGTTGGATCATTTTTTTTAACCTTGGTTGGCCAAAAAGGAGGTTGTTTTTCAAAATGTTTCAAAACATTTTTTTTGTGTATCTATACAGGCTTAATTTACGTATTTGGTGCAAATTTGTTGGACTCAGGGGGTCCCAAAACGGATATTTCCACAAAAATCTCAATATCGATTTTGTTTTGCTATAACCATACTTTATCTATACTATAGTATAGTGAGAAAGTATAAGTAGAAGACAGAGCAGAATTTCACATAAATAAAAGTATTGAAATATTATAAACATTGCGGAGAAAGAACCAAATTTAGGAGTTTAAATTGTGTTATTTAACTTTACACATTCTACGCAGACTAATATAAAATTGTTTAATTTTCAGAAATATCGATTGTGTACTTGCGATTTGGCAGTCCTGTAATATTGATTTATTTAATAGCTTAAAAAATCTGATCGCTAAAAAGATTCCATTGAAATTTCTCGTTACTTCCTTTATGTTTCTCAAAACATTTACGACTATCCGATCAATAGAGGTTGTAGTTTCAGAAAATGTGTAAGGAAAACATATAGTCACTAGTAAATGCACTTTTCATAAACTACTATGTTTTCGTTGCCAACCTTACTTTGGAGTTTAAACAAACTTAATGAGTTCTAGAAGTTTGATTTCAAAATATACAAAATATTTTACTATGTACAGAATGCGCCAATTCAATTCGTACCATCTTTTGAAACACATTGTAAACAAGAATTATAAACTTTGTGCCTAATTAAAATTTATGTCACAGTTTTTAAATCTGAAAGTAAAGTCAGACAATTTTAATTGGTAAAAATGTACGCTTGTAATAATTGAATAATTAATCCACTCCAATTAAACCGTTTCTAATATGCTTGCCAAATTATGATTTTGCTCATGTTCGGTCTTTAATTAATTGTTAAGGGTGTGCTCCCATAAACGAGAAAGCAACCGGAAACGCAACCGCTTCTCATTGTATCCCTATCTAAACAGTGCAATTTCTTGCAGCTGAACACTTTGACATTGCCTCATCTCAAACCATTTTATAAGTCTATCTTTTGTAATAGAGTGTTGAAAAAAAAAACTGAATATTCTTTATAAAATTTCGGATCCGGCTTGCAAATTATTTTTCATTATTAATTTTTTATTGTGTTAAGAAAAAAATTCAAACTTTGTACTTACAAAATGTCAATTACATAACAAATCAAAAGCATTTAAAGAAATTTAAATTGCAAGACGGATGCGTATTGTGACTGTGCTTAAAATGAGAACTTGCAAACAATTTTATGATAAAAAGTAAACAATACAATACAATACAATACAATACAATACAATACAATACAATACAATACAACTTTATTGCTTTAAAGTACAGTGTACATAAGCAAGATGTTGACTATTTACAAAAATAACATATTTCATGACATTGTTCGTTCTTTTCCTTAGTTTACTCTAATTAAAAACTTGTTTGGTGTATTTATGATACTTACAAAATTATTTCAATATAACTATAACACGAAACACAATTTCAGATACTGAAATAATACAAAATTATACAAACAACAACAATATCAGTACATTTCACATGAGTTAGTTATTTGAAGATATTTACTAAACTAATTTATTACATTAAATTCAAAATGGATTTCCTAAGTTTTAGGCTATACACAACAAAAAGGTAGACATTTTTCATGGCCTGTACTGAGTTTGAAGTTAAAATTGACTCTATATTATATAAATGATGCATACAATTGGAATTGTTTAAATATTTACTTCTAAAAAGATTATACCCTTCACATTCCAACAAAAGGTGAGTTATAGTGTCATTTCCTGTTACACATATTGGGCAGATTTCACTGGGGTTAAAGCTATAGTTGTCTTTTTGTAATATTAATCCATTATATTTCTTGCCAGCAAGACGTAACTGAGTTATAATTCTAAGTATGTATAAAGGACAATTCTCTTCAAAGTACGTTTCACAGGGGGTTAAGCCGCTTATATGTCTGTAGTAATCATTAAATCTTGAATTTAAAACGGACTCAATGTCTAAGCATATTAAATTGTTCTTGAATTTTGCAACTAAATCTTTTCTTGAATTGATTACTTCCCAGTGGTTTTGACTCTTCCAGATATTTTCTGCTCCAATCCTTTTCAGCTTGCATCTAAGCCAGGTAACCCAATTGTATGGGACATCCTGTGAGGAGATAGAGGCAAGTTTGAGGTAGCACAGCCTTGGCAAACTATCATTATTCATTTGAAGCAGTGCAGTCCACCAGTTTAACATTTGTTTAAACACTTGAAGTTCTAGATGCACTCTGCCAGTCTCAATTCTCACATAAGCATCTGGCGTATTTCGAGGAAGGTGTAACAATCGTTTTAGGAAAGTCAGCTGTACTCTTTCCAGAATGTTTACATATGGTGGTGCCCATGTTTCGCTGCAGTATTGTAGAATGCTGACTACCAGTGAGTCAAAAAGTTTACAGTTGACCTTCCAGGAATCTGAGTGTCCCTTAAATATTATCTTATTTAGTTCTGGAAGTGCAGCAAAGCCTCTTGATGAAATATTAATTGCTGCTTTTCTGAATTTGCCAGAGGAGGAAAATGTTACGCCCAAATATGTCTGTTCATTAACAATTGCAATTGATTCATTGTTATAAAAAAGCTGTTTAAGTTTTCCAGGGGTTTTTCCTTTATGAAAAATCAACGCTTTTGTTTTCAAAGGATTGACCTCCAAACCATTATCATCAAAGTATTCTTTTAAAACCGCCAGTTTACGTTGTGCATCAGACCAGGAATGAGACAATATGATGATATCATCGGCATAAAGAAACATTAATACTTCTCTCTTCTCATTAATACTGATTCCTGTTAAGCCTTGAGACTGGAAGAAGCTTACTATGTCATACAAAAACAAAATAAATAATGTCGAGCTGAGAACTTCTCCTTGCAACACTCCAGATGTTACTTTAAAGCTATTGGATAATGTTCCTTCTTGGTCGATTGAGACAGTAGCAGTTTCATAGAGGTTTTGTATAATTCTTGTCAGCTTACCACCCAGACCCAATTTGTGTAGCTTAGACCATAGTTTATTGTGAGGAACGCTATCAAATGCTTTCCGCAAGATAAAAAGTAAACGAAATAAATGGTTTGAAATTTTATTTAACATTGCTCTTATGTGATAACGATTCAAGATGGCCGCCACTACAGCAGACCCTTAACATTTCTTTTTAAGGTTATGTTTAATTTGCTCAAAACGCTTTAGCATTTTCTACCAATAGAAAGGACTAGCTTTTTATTAAAAGTAACAAAATATAAGTATTATTTCCCTAACTAAATGATTTTTAAATTTAATTAATGCACGTACACTATTAAATTCTAACGGAATTTCTAAGCAGAAGGTAATCCATCTTTTATCTAAAGCTATTGTAGGCCTTTGTTTTCGGGTAGGGAAAGCGGTTTAGCGTTCAGACAAAGGCCAACTCATCTATAAAGCGCTTTTTAGATCACAAAGCTTCGATCTAGGACTCGACCCTTGTATTTTCTCAAATTCAGACAGCACTCAGGAAATAACCAATATCCGCCAATTCGGTTCTTTAAAACATTTCTCGAGTTTTACGATAGTAAAAAGGGACACACACGAGAGAATATGAATGCAATTAACTCCCAGTGCGTTTATGTATCTAATAATAACGTATCTAATAACGTTTATGCATATGCAGCTGAGAATATTTCAATTAATTTAGGCGAACGTAAGTTTCTAGTATCGCTAAACTTTAATCAACCAAATGAATTCGCATTGACGCGCAATTAGTCTGATAGATTCCAGTGTTGCGCGCGCATAATGAAAGTTGTCAGTCTGGTCATGTCCTGTTTAAATTGGGTTTAATCAAGAAGTCGGAGCATCCATTGTTGATGAAATGTGGAGATAAAACATTCCGTCTAAACGTGTCGCAAATGTTCTTTGAATTCTATTAAATTAAAAAGTTATGCAAATATTTCTTTTAATTTTGTGGTTTCTGTTATTGCCTTTATGGAGTGGGATGTACACATGCATAACTTTCTAAGCCCAATTACAGATAGAAGGAGGAAATGTGGAACTTTACAAATATATTACTTTGTCTCTTTTGTCATTTGGTTTATCCTTAAGTTGTTTTATAATAAATAATAAATTAATAAATACATTTTATAGATGTGGTATATTAAAGTTCATTAAACTCATTAAACTTAACTTTGTACAATTGTTGAATATTTTGTCAAATATTTTACTAAACACACTACAAATAACGTTTAGGTATATCGAATGGAATTTTTGATTTTGATTACAGTATTACATGAGTGTTATACAAAAATTATTGTCAAATTATAGTTTTGCTTATTAACGTTAATTAATTTCACAGTGTATATAAAAATACCTTGGTTTAAAATTTATTGACGGATCGGCATGGTGTTTGTTACTCCTATAAAAGCGAGTGTACGTCTGTACGTGAGTAACACCACAATACAACAGCTGATTTCACCCATCGTATGAAATACAAAACCTAGCGTAGATTATACTTTCGGGTTATGTTTACAACTTTAATCAATAATATAATATTTTGTGAAGTTGATTTTAAGTATGAATATAGAACTAATGTAGGCTATACGTTATAAGATTTGTTTAGAGGCTATAAAATGAATATAAATACACTACAACCTTTTATCATCAATATATTAATTTATACAAATCTGAAGAAGAGATAATCTTTCGTTTAACTTATTTATCAATTAAAAGATAATATTTTTATCTTTATGTTGATATATATAAGAATGTATTTAAATACAAACTTTTAGTAAATAGGTCTACAGTTTTATAAATAATACTTATAATTTTAGACATTTACCGACTTAAAAATCCCCTCAGCATAGTTAGGTAAGATTACATCAAGTTTGTTGTTTATAAATTATGTTTTTCCGATGAGTGTCTAATTTATCTGCCTGTGATTTTTCACGGCGGCGGCTTACTAGTTGAAAGATAAAACACAGTTGCGTTAGTACGAATCTAAAACTGGCATTCGGGTTGTGACACTACGCTACTCCCACATTCGTTACTAAAACTAGTAAAGACGTCATACAAAACAAATAAATCATAAACAAATTAATTATGAATACTGAGACTTTTATTATTGTTTTTTTGTTTACTATTGTTAACAAAATAGTTTTTGACAAACAAAGTAAAAATGTAGTGACTTACACCAAATTCTACGTAAAAAACAGTCGTACCTATGAAATCATTAAAACCTTCATGTAATTTAAATTTTATTTTACTTTGTTATATAATAGCCTACTAGTAAATCCCCGTGAAAAATCACAGGCGGATTAATTAGATACACATCAGAAATACACCATTTATACAAAATACTATTTAATGAACACACTTTATCTAGGCCTACCTAACTATGCAGACGGAAATTTTTAACTCGGTAAATGTGTACAATTATAAGGACTTTAAAACTGTAGGAATATTTTGTGTTTATGTATATTATTATATATATTTAAAGAAAGATAAACATATTATCTTTTAATTGCCTTTTATTTCAAATTGATAGATCAAATGATTTAGAAGTTATTATAATATTATAGGCTATAGTATTGATTGAAGATGTAAACATAACCTTAAAGTATAATCTACGCTAGGTTTTGTTTGCGTATTACAGATGATGGGTGAAATCAGCTGTTATATTAAATGTTATTAATCGTACGTTCGCTGGTACACTAGCTTTTATAGGAGTCCATGATATATTGAGTATTTTTACTGTCTCCACCCTATACGTAGTATATGGAGAAAGTATTGTTTTCGTAAAAATGTTCGAATTTGAATTTTCAGTTGAATTATCTGTTTTGGTGCTCCCAGAACCCCAAAGATTTTTTAGTGCAATTATCTGTGTTGGTGCTCCCTGAAACCAAAAATATTTTTAGAATGGTGTCTGTCTGTCAGTCTGTCTGTATGTATACAGGACCAGAGAGGACACTATTGGTCCGATTTTCATGAAATTTTGTATGTAGGTACTAAACCCTAATATCTCCAGGCGTTTTTTTCATTTTTTTGAGTTTTTAATTTTTAAGGGTAATTTACCCCTAAAAAACCCCAAAAAACGACAAAAATGCAAATTTCTCAAAAACGGCTCTAACGATTTTGATCAAATTTTCAGTATTTATAGTGCTTAAGATGCCAAACAAAATGACACCACCCGCTTTATAACTATGGGGAAATGTTTAAAAATAAACAAGTTTGTGTTGTCAATCTAGCATCGCGGAAGCGGCCGCACGGGGTAGCGCCACGGTAGCGAGCACGGCCAGTAATTCAAAGGTCGCGCGATCGAATCCCGCCTGGGACAATAATTTTTTTATACGATTGTCGTATTTAGAATATTATTTTTTGTTTTGAAAAGTAGTAAATAAAATGATTAAAAACAATATTATTTTGACTACAGTAAGTTGGGAGAAAGTTTGTGTCAGTTAACTGATACCGTTTATTAAGATTGTATTCAATATAATTTGTGATTTCCCAAAAGACCTCTTCTTGTTGTCCCACGAAGAGTTAGTTTTTTAATGCAATGGAAATAAAATGTGCATTGACCTTTGTCGAACCTTGATCATCTGTTATTTTGTAAATACACAATATTAATTAAGTTGTGTTAAAATAAAGTAGGAACAATTAATTCTTCAATCGAACAAAAATTGAAATTTTGTTCTCGGTGCACTGCTCTTGAAAATGAATACAAAGCAATAAGGTGTTTTCAAAGAACCTATCCAAGAGTGATTCCTCCGGTATGAAATCATAGATGGTGTTTCATCCTATTAAACAATGCCTGGAAGCAGATACATATAAATATTTACTGATCACATAATTCCTAATCTTACTCAGTCAGGATGAGGGACATTTTGTCCACAGCAGTATGGAGCTCCTCCTCTTCATTACGCTAATGTGGCCTAAACGGTTTTAGATGGGGACCTTCAAATCGTTGGATAGGTTGTAGCAACTTTAAGGACTGGCCTCCAAGATCGCCATTTTTGACTTAAAATTTTTCCAGATGCTTTTTGAAAGAAAAAATTTTTACCGAAGAAGAACTACTGCTGATACCTAAGCGATTCCTTAAACGCGTTTATAACATTTTTTGTCTCGTTATCAGTGCATAGCAATGGATAGGAATCAATTAATTAGAATAAAGGTAAAATTTGGATCAATAATAAATTATTACTTTTATATTTCTCTACATTTATTTTACACATTTTCATGTTACTGCAAATAAAAAATTTGTAATGGTTATGCAAATAACATCATTTTGATGAAAACGTACCATTTTGTTTTGATTGGGCGTACGCAATAATTAATATCGAGGGTATTTTTTTACACATTTATGTAACATAACTGTATTGTGTCAAGTTTGTAGTGTGTTTCAAAAATGTCCTTCATATTAATTCAAAAATAGCGATCTCTTCGTGGTGGAAAACTAAGTATACATTTATTACGTAACAAAATGAAACCTTCCGAAAGAAAAGCTCTTTGTTTGGAAACTAATAAGATTAGAGTTTAGATAAAGGTTAGCTTGACTTTATACTGAAAATACTGTTTCTTAAACCTCAAAGCTTTAACCTTAGATTTTCTCCGTGAGTCTCAAACAAACTTTAAGTCCTCCTAGTCATTGATCATAGAAATTTGTTACCACAAATGCATTTATCACACATTTCAATTCAATTTTTGCAGTAAAGTTTTAATTTTCAACGTACTGAATAATGTATATGGTATATTTGCTAACAATAACTTATTTCTTCAGTTAATATAGAGATAATTGCATTGTCTGGACATTATTTACCATTAAATCTTCATAAATAAAATTGTAGCGTAAAACGCGTTAAAATGCACTGAATATAATTTATAAATCTATCTAAAATGTATTTTTCCGATAATTTCTATCTGAAAAAAATTATAAATAAAATAACATTCATCGTTAAACAATGTTCAAAATAAGATGTCTAAAAATAATTTTATTTAAAATTGAATTATTTGTAAAATGTAAATACTCAACTAATCAGTTTTAAATTTCTAAACCTAAATTCCACTATACAAAAAATTTAATCTTGTAAAATTTAGTTTATTTTGTGATTATAGTTGTACTAGCTGCCCGATCCGGCTTTGCATGGGTAGACATATCAAAGTTAAATGTATATTAGCAAAAAAATAAATCAATAAATATATTAAATTATGTATTTCTTATGGGAATTTTTAGTAACTTTGATCCCCCCAAACCCCCC
>JAGFPH010002905.1:142144-164814 GCA_018207615.1 Philaenus spumarius | reverse complement strand
ACATAGAGATAAAATATAATCAAACAATAACTTTTGAATGTTTTTATTTATTGTATCAAGTGTATATTTCATAAAAAAATCTCGAACGATCCCCTCCCGTACTAATTTATTTAGCATGCGAGTTAATGAAGTTATTTTATACATTGGGACATGATTGTTTTCCAATCCAATTTTATTACAAAACGATTCACAAACCAATAATTAGGTTGCAACCACGGTTGATGATGGCGAGCACAAAACAAATTACAACTTTGTGTCAAATTAAAATACTAAAAGTCAAACCCTGGTTAGTTTCCCGTTGTCAGCAATTGTTTCCTGTCAACTCAAAGTTGGTTCATCAACGATTTATAATGTAGTGTAAACACTTAGTTTACAGTGAAATAGCAGTTAAGATTTAATTTATAAAATAACTAGAGAACTCCTACCCCTGCTTACTTCCACCTACCGTGCACCTACCAACATCTGCGGAGACTCGTACCCGAAGTAAATGCAAACAGATTATTGTATACTGGGGTAAAGGCACTTAAATTTAGGTGGTGGGGGTAGATTCTGACGCATGTAAGTAGGGCCAGTGTTTTTGCGTGAATGACAGGATTTTTAAAATATAATAGAGAGTTAAGGAATACACGATATAGAAATAAGAAAGACATCATATCATTTTAGTCTGTTTTCGGACATAATTTTCCACTATCTTTTGTGTCCATAAATCAATGCTTGAAACTTGAGTCAGTGCGAAATTTAGCGTTAGTTTATAAACACAACCAGCACACTTACTGTACGGTCTTGTACTGGACTAACACTTTATATAATTAAATGTATGTGTTTTTTGCCTTCAGCGATACCCTTATTTGTTTTGATGACCTGGCTACATTTTCAGCCTCAACAGTATAATAATATAGAGTAACTCGATTAAGGATTACCGGTATTAGTGGGTTTTCTAAACAAAACGGAATAGTTGCTGTAACTTGTTTTTAAAGGGTGATGGTTATTCGAGTTTATTTAGAAATATTATTTATTTATACTTTATAAACAAATTTACTTGAAATTAAGCTCACAACCGAATGAAAAACATTTTGCTCACTGAAACTTTGGTTTGACTATATTTTTACGAAACATTTTTGTAACTTGATTTTAAGAAACAAAAACATGTTTTTCCAAAAACGATTGTGTTTGGAAACGGGATGCCAGGTATTGGACGATTTTTCATTCATTTAGATTGAACTAGTCTGTAATAGATTACCGTTATGCTTTCTGGGTTTAAAATGCTTTTAACAATGTTAAATCCTCTCATTCATTATTTACTCTCCACTATCCAGTACCCACTACATTAAATCCATCATATAAAAATAAAACGAAAAACTAAAAAAATGGAATGCTCTGAGCAAATAACCACATTTTTCGTATTTTTAACATTTGTTCCTATATTTTCCCTAAGGTTTCAGTAAGATTAAATTTATTCTTTTATTTTATTGTTTTTGGAACGAAGTCCCTTAACGCGGGTTGCGGTAGGAGTTAACAAAACATAGAAAATGAAATGCTTAGCGGAAAAAAGTGTTATTAATTGGTTGCTATGGCAATAACAAATATAAAATACGAGTAACGAAAAAGCGTTACCAAATTGGTTGCTATGACAATTAATGTAAATACATTCAAGAATCAAGTGTTTTGTTTCATCAATTTAAATTAAGAGACGATCGGTTCCGTCCGGCGTAGTTCAGATATTATCGTCAAGTGCTGAAATACATTCAATACACATAATACGTAGTAGGCCTATGTGGAGAAAGTATTGTTTTCGTCCAAATTTTCGAATTTGAATTTTTAGTGGATTTATTTGTTTTGGTGCTCCCTGAACCCCCAAAAATTTTTTAGTGGAATTATCTGTGTTGGTGCTCCCCGAAAACAAAAATATTTTTAGTGGAACTATTTGTTTTGGTGCTCCCTGAACCCAAAAAAGTGTTTTTTGGGTGCTCCCTGAACCCAAAAAAGTGTTTTTTTTGTCATGTCTGTCTGTGTGTCCGTGTGTCTGTGTGTCTGTTAGGATGTGTACAGAGCTGGAGACCATACCAACCGTCCGATTTTGATGAAATTTGGTATGTGGTATGTAGGTGTAGTACTAGAATATCTCCAGGAAATTTTTTAATTTTTCCAAATTTTTGATTTTTAAGGGGTTTTACCCCCCAAAAATGGCAAAAATACGAGAAAAATAAAAATTTCTCAATAACGATTTTGATAAAATTTGGCTTATTTGCACCCCTTAATGTACCCTACCATATGGAAAAACCCAAATATTTCTAAAAATTCTCGTTTAGGTAATAATAATAACTGATTTTTGGGGGTTTTTGGCCAAAAAGGGGGTTGTTTTTCAACATTTTCAAATAATTTTTTCGTGCATCTCTACAGACTTAATTGACATGTTTGGTGCAAATTTGTTAGAAATATTTATTAGTTAATATTTTGAATGAAACTAATATGAAACTTAATATGGATGTGTATTACATACATCTAATATTTTCCATGGTATGTCCTACTTTTGCAATTCTAAATAACCACCTCCTATGCTACTCTTGGGAAGGTATAAAGTTTCAACTGTGGAGAAAGTATGTGACGGTTATCTGGTACCGTTTATTTTAAATGAGGTTAAAACTCACTGGAAATATGACAGATATTTAATTCTTAGTTTTAACTGAATTAAACCTGTTATTTTTCAGGTCAGTCAGGTTTGTATATTTACCGTATAATTATTAATGTTTTGTTTTGTGTGCTTAAAAGACACATATATTGAAATCACTTTTACTAAGACATTTTCTTATATTTTCCTAAATCAAGATCGAATAAATATCCGTGCAGGCCTACTAGAAACCGGTTATTTTGGTTCAAAATATTGAATTTTTCGAGATGTCAATACCGCATAACGCCCGGAAGTCAAAAATTAATTAAATGATACGTTTTATTTCTAAATTAGTTGATACGTTCATGATCTATAGAATAACATTCGGACAGACATGTTGATCGAAAATCAGTTAACATTCGTTTCCGCAGTCGGTGAAAACAGTTATGGCTTTACCTTAAAGTAATATCTAGAACAGGACAGTATCTTGAGATTGCAAAACGGAAATTACACTGTGAAACTTATGCTTGCTGAAACTGTAACATCTTTATTGGAATTATAACTTTACCTTGATGCAAAACACCAAGAAATTAGTGTCTTCCTTTATTAAGCGTAAAACGGAAATTAAGTTAAACTTATGCTGGATTAAAAATATAAAAATAATACATTCTTAAATACCACGCCATTTTTCTTAGAATTGTTAAATATTTGCCTGATTTGCTTCAGCTTGTAATTAAATACCTTTTTCAAAGAATTTTTGTAAATTTTATATTAAAAAAAGTTGGGTTTCTTTGTTCCGCTTCTGTAAAGGCAACTTCAATTAAAAACTAGAATAATAACTATTTTAATACAGTCTAAAATATAATAATGCGTCCTTAATATTACATTCCTGAATTGCTTAAACGTAGTAACTTGGTCCACTAATTCAGGAAACAGGATGTGTTCCCGCAGGTTTACATAGCTTACATGAAGAAGAATAGTGAGCAGGCTTTGGAATGTCCAGAACGAATTCCTCTACTCTACTGGAATTAGCGAGCGCTTTATTTGGCTTCCAATGACCCTACAAATATCTATTATTTAACTTGATATTTTCAAATTAGTTTTATGTCACCTAATCACGTGTTTGCACTGATTCGGAAGGTATTTGAGTATTTAGTTTTCTGTTAATCAGACCATAAATCCTTATATATTATTTCTCAAAGGTATTTTTTTGTCGCCAAGCGAAATCTCCCTTTATTCTTCATCAAAACTAATAATTCAAGAATCATTTTAAATCTATGTTCCCCGATATTGCCGAAAAATGGACAAAAAAATCCATATTTTCGTAAAAACATCAATTAAAAACTTTTATATTATACTTCATAATGGTTCCTACAGTGTCTAGATAGAGACAGTGTGGCCATATGAAAGCGGCCGCCATGTTTTTCCTAAAAGTAATGTTATCTGCCATGAAGTATAATGTAATTTATTTTCAAAATATTTATAAAACCTTTTGTTTTATTTCAGAAAGGCCTCGTAAACAACTTTTTAAATGTTAAAAAGTAGTTAGAAAGTAGATAAGTCGCTTAAAATGAAATAACCTTTAAAAAATAATGATTTAGCTTACTATCACATGTTTTACTAGCCTATGTGGATAGTTGAGTACAGTACAGACGTTAATTACAAACTAAAAGTTCAAAGTAAAACAAGACGAAAAATAAAACAACGAATAGGCCTAAATCAAAATGCTAAATTATTATCTTGTCGTTAATTAGGTTTTTTTTTATCAATTAACAAAATTTTACTAATTCAACATTTTCAAAGTTACACTTTCTTATTTTTACAATTCATTTATTTCCATCAGATTTTTTTAAAAAATACCGTAAGCGAAGCAATTACAACTTTTCTAATTAACTAATTTATTTCATTGAAAGCTAATAATAAAATTAATGTCGTCTGTAACAACAATTTAATATCAAAATTACAATTCTTTGATTTTGAGGTTAGGCAATTCAAGATTTTCAAGTCTTAGTTATTCAAAGCCCTTATTATTTCAGTTAGGCCTACTTATTAATGTGATTTTTGTCTTAGATTGTACCTTCACCAAGACTAAAAGAAAGAAAAAATAACGATGACAATTTAATTTGAAAACTATGAACAAACGTAGGGCTAACACGGACGAAGTTATAGGTTTGGGCCAATAACAGTTCTTAAAATTGCGTAATACTAATATTTATTGCATTTATCTTTTCAATTGATAAAAAGGATTAGCCTATGTTATGAACTTTTTAAAATGTTGTAAATAAAAGATTTTTGGCATGTACTTACATCTGAAATATGCGCTGAAGCGATTCCGTAGAGTGGCGGGAGTAGCCTATTCTGCTGTCATTTCCTTATTAATATGGTGCAATATCACATACTTCAACACAAATCGTTTTAAAATACCTATTACGTTTATGTAAAAGTAAAAACTAACAAATATCTTTTAAATAATCGGTAACGTCGCTTTTACACTAAGTGAACGTGAATGAATGTAATGTAAACAGATACGAATTTAGGAAAAACATGGCTGCCGACATCTTGACCAATAGGAAACAAGACCTCACTTGGCCACACTGTCTCTTATATAGTCACTGTAATGGTTCCTAATGAAAGGCGCTATCTATTAACAATCTGTTTAACTAACATGACAGCTGTTAGTTAGATTGTTTACATTATACTGTATAAGCAAGTGTGTCACGCAAATCAATCAAATTGAACCAACGTAAATAAATAAACGTAATTTACTTAATTAAATCAGGTACGTAGGCTTCTCCTAACTTGCCAAATATTCTCACGGGTCAGCTTGTTTAAATAATTCGATCACACAGCTGAACTGCTGACGTGAGTTTAGCGAATTTCGAAAATTAAATTTGTATGTTTTATGGTTTCAACCAACTCTTTGGGAAATCGGTCTACTCACGAAGGCACTGAATGCCTGCGTGTACGAAATATATTAGTAGAATTTGTTTGCTCCTCAGTCTCCATCCCAGGAAAACAGCCTTCGTTCCGTTCGCAGTGGAAACATTCTCTTTGCAGCTCGACCTTGCGGTCTCAGATTATGGACTACATCGCTTCATTTGCAGTGGACAACGGCCAACGGCCTAGAATCAGAAACTGCCCCCTGGTAAAATCTCCACGTGGATTTGAAACGTATTTTTTATAGTATTTTAGCGATCGATTTCGGGGAAACCAGATGAGCTAAAAGGTCATGTAAAAAAAGCAAAATTTGCAGAATAATCTAATATACATTATTTATTGCATTAGATAAATCCCCAAAATATAATACTCTAGTATGAAAATGTTTACTTCCGGTAAAAAAACCGTGCTTCTGGGTGTGTTTTACACCAACGTATTTACATAATTTAGACTAATCGGACGTAAAATGTGGCCGTTACGGTACGAACACTAAGCGCTTCACATATTTCCATTCCGGGCGGGTTACATCTTAGAGACATCCAATTTACATCTCTACATCTGGAATACAGAAAAGGTATAAATTGCGAAGTTAGTTTATAATAGGCGTTTCACATAATCTACGCAAAAAAATATAGTCACAATATAAAATATAAAGTATTGTAAATAGTTTCCATTCATTTTCCCAATGATAGTTATTTGCAGAATTTAGAAAGAGCTGTCTAGGAAATACCACAGGCGGAGACATTATTATATCTTATTGAAAAAAATATGACAGCAGTGTTTCATTGAGGCGTGACAACACTGGAGCTATTGAAAAGTGTTATTCTGCACTAAAAAGCACTGTCTTTTGACAATCTGTGACATTTTAATCTTTAGAGTCATCTGAAAATGGCCGACTTGTAGTTTTGGAAACGTTTATATTATTTGTGCCTTTGAGTACTCCTTTCCCGATTATTCCTATACGTTCCAGGTTCCAGGAGGCATCGCTTTGCTTCTGCGCACCCAGAGTACTTTTTAGTGTAGAATTACAATTTTCAGTAGCCTTATATAACTTACTGTTATTAATTTGACTGAAACGTTGAGTTTATTGTAGCCTATTTGTGTGTTTTGTTACAGTGTTGCCACATCTCAATGAACCACTGCTGTCATATTTTTCAGGGAGATATTATGTGCCCGCCTGTGGTATATCCTAGATAGCTCTTTCTAAATTCTGCAAATAACTATCAATGGGAAAATAAAGGTCATTATTAAATATTAATATAATTTATTTTCGTCAATTTCTTACTTTAGTTAATGTGTTATTAAAGTGTGTATTCATAGTTAAATCGATAAAATTAGGAAGAAAACACTAATTATTCGAATGTAATTAGTTTATATAGATACAAATGCTATTATTACCACTGTCTTCGTTAAAAGTGACACCATTATTAAAACGCACAACATTTAAAATCATTTTCTATAATTTACTTTGTATATCAGATTGAATTCGTCATTAAAATTTATATTTCTAGAAATACGTATAGATTATATAATTACTAGCTGACCCGGCAATGCTTCGCTATTGCATAATTATTTTGGTGAAATAAATGCGACAAATAATGGTAATTTTGTGTGTCATAAGGATATAAACTCAAACCCCCTAACATTTATTGAAACCCTTTCTTAGCGAGCACCTATGGCCCTAGAGGAAACTACATACCAAATTTCATTCCAATCCGTTCAGTAGTTTTTGAAAAATCTTCATTTAGTAACTTTAACCCCCCCCAAACCCCCTTAAAATTTCGAACTTTTCGAAACCCTTTCTTACCGAGCACCTATGGCCCTAGAGGAAGCTACGTACCAAATTTCATTCTAATCCGTTCGGTAGTTTTGAAGAAATCGTGATTTATTTACTTTAATCCCCATAAACCCCCATACAATTTCGAATCTTTTCAAACCGTTTCTTAGTGAGCACTTATGGCCCTAGAGGAAGCTACATAACAAATTTCATTCCGATCCGTTAGGTAGTTTTGAAGAAATCGTGATTTAATAACTTTGATCCCCAAATCCCCCTAGAATTTCAAATTTTTTCAACCCCTTTCACAGTGAGCACCTATGGCCCTAGAGGAAGCTACATACCAAATTTCATTTCAATCCGATCAGTAGTTTTGAAGAAATCGCGATTTAATAATTTTAATCCCCCCAAACCCCCCTAAAATTTCGATTTTTTTCAAACCCTTTGTTAGTGAGCACTTATTTCCCTAGAGGAAGCTATATACCAAATTTAGTTCCAATCCGTTCAGTAGTTTTTTAGAAATCGTGATGAGTGAGTCAGTGGGTTTTCACTTTTATATATATTATAGGCCTATAGATGTAAAAGTATAAATAACAAACTACTTAATAATAATGTATTAGCCTTATTTTTTTTAAATCTTTAAATTTTTGTAAAGTGCATGAAATTAGGTGAGAACTTTAAAACAATTTTCAGTTTCATTCAAATTAGTCTTGACATTACGGTATATTGACAAATAAAAAACTGTAGTTATAGTTATTGTAGTTTATTTTAAAAGAGACAAGGTTTGGATGTTAGTAACAATGTTTTGTAAATTAATTCAAATTTGAGAACAATTTTAAAGTAAAATGTGTCCTTTCTTAAACTAGTTATGTTTTAATATCACAATTTAATTACTATTATGAAATTTGTTTTAAGAATCCCGAAAATATCATGTTTAGATATTGCACTCTAATATTGCTCAACAATTGAAACCCCTCAAAGGATCATATGCAAACCAAAACCAATTAAAAAAAAAAAAAAAAAACATTTAAGAAAACATTTATTTAGTTCTAAATTTAAGGGTTTACTTAGCAAGTGCCAACGAAACTTAATGCATAAACACAGTTTTTTATATAGACGAAGAGATCACATTGAATACCAATTAGCCATTAAGGAGCTACTCCATGAAATTAGGGGAATAAAGACAAGTTAGCTTTTTTAGTACCCCAACGAGGAAGCATCAGCAAATAATTTACGATTTTATTGAAACTAAATAGGAAAACTGAATCTACTTTCGTTTTGTTTTACCATACAAAAACTTACTTGTTGTCGTAAAACCAATTTCAAATGTTGCTCCTATTTTAGACGATATTGTGAGAATAACATTAATTAAATAATTTTGGTAAATTTGGCGATAGGTCAAGGCTCTTCACTTATACAGGGTGTTTTTTTTTAGTAAGTAGACACCCTCTATATTTTTCTTTGTATTGATTATATGAACCTACAATGTGCAGAATTTATATTTTTAATGTGGGGGACACTTATTTGACTGCTGTTATCTAGTGCCTCCCTTTCCAAAGGGGGCGAAAGGGGGGTAAGTTAAGATTTTCAAATGGTAAAGGGGGTCGAGTGACACCTCGTTTGAAAAATCTATTGAAAAGAAGATGATTGACGAAAATAAAGTTAAAAATCTCACCTCGTTTAGAAATTGCGGCAAAAAACGTGGTTTTTGGGGTTGTACAACAGACATTGTTCTAAGTGATTTAAAAAAAATCTATTTCTTACGTGAATTGAACTGTACAATAAATTTGCATGAACAGTAATATTTTATTTTTTTGGATTATTTTAAGAAAATTGGGTCTAGTAATGCATCATGTAAAACGTTTATGCAACATCTCGGTTTATGCAAAATTGTTGTGCAGTTCAATTGAAGTTCACGTAAAAAATGGATTTAAAAAAAATCACTTATAACACTGTCTGTTGTACAACCTCATTTCTTTCTAATTTGGTACGTTTTTTTGCAGCCATTTCTAAACGAGGTGAGATTTTTTAATTTTATTTTCGCCAATCGACTTATTTTCAATAGATTTTTCAAACGAGGTGTCACTCGACCCTCTTTACCATTTGAAAATCTTAACTTACCCCCTTCAACACTAGACAACAGCAGTCAAATAGGTGTCCCCCACATTCAGAATATAAATGCTGCACATTGCAGGTTCATATAATCAAAACAATAAAGATTATAGAGGTTGTCTACTTACTAAAAAAACACCCTGTTTAGCAAATCTCTTATGAGTTTTGAACATGATTTAATTTAGGTAAAAATTGACCTCACAATTAACTGTTTTTGAAAAAGAAATTGAATTATGAACTGAATTTAACCTACTGACGGTGATGATTTAAAACACTGAAAACAGAGATAATGGATAAAGAAACAATATCTATAAACTTTCAGATTTACTGGTTGCTGTGGGGTTGGCTGCACCAATAGGAATTCGAAGGGTTTCCTAGAGATCCCAAAAGGACGAACATTTGGGCTGCAAAGTTTAATATAGAGAACTGGACACCTATAATTACTTATTAAACTTGCCAGGTAGAGTTTCATACTTTTAACTTGTTTATCTTTCTTTTCACACGGGATGGATTTGTTGTGAAAAATAAATATTTATATTTTGTTCTATTCATTTTGTATCTTTTGTATTTTAAGCAGAAAATGGAATTGATTAATCCATAATCAACCCATTTCTAATGTTTAATTGTAGCCTGAAATCCAATCAGATTGTTGTTATCTTAAACAAACATAATACAAATAAAATAAAATAAAAATAACATTCCTTAAGTTTTCAACTTAAATTTTGAAAAATTAAATTCCATATTTTTTGCCTTAAAAAAACTTAAGTCATTCACCTGGAAATGTCAGATATTAAAACAAAATTTATTAAAGCTCTTGTGGTTTTAAAGAAGTTTAGATTTTATGTTTTCAGTTAATTCCAGTTGTTTTAACAAAAAATGATAAAATTTGTTGTCCAAATTCTCCTACATATATTCATTATTTTTAGGTGCATTTCGGTTCACAAATGTTTGAGCAGAACAGAGCTGATGGAAAGAGTATGTTGAAACATACCCGTCAGAAAATACCAGTCAATGATTTTCATACACATTCCTCAAATGAAAAACCGAAAACCTTCCATCTGGAGCTGCTGTTGTTTCTATTGATTATAATGAATAATCGGCACATATAATTATTTTGTATTTACATCATCATAACTTCGAATCAGGTTTTGTAGTATTACAAACAATCTCATAGGAAAAGAGCTAGGAAACTAAACTTAATGAAAAATAGGCCACTGCCCTAGCAGGCTGCCACTCGCTCGGCACCCTGCCAGTTGTTTGACTCCGGTCTGTAAACACGTGGTTTGCTTCAGGTGTGTTTGTGCTTTTCTGCGTTTATATTATTGTGTTTTTTGACTTCTCAGTTTCCGCTCAGAGATATACTAAGTAGATGGTTAAGGTTAGGGGTATATTTTAGCTGTACTTGTTTTCTTTACATAGACCTAGTATAGATCTCTAGGTTTATGTACCCTTAGTTGTTAGTCACTTGATAAGGGAAGTTGATTTGTATTGACGAATCGTTGTGTATCGATTTTTGACACACAAATGATGGCAAATGACCGAATAACTAATAATAAAATTGAACATCCATCATTAATAAATGATAACTTTAAACAGAATAATAACAGGTTTTTATTTTTGTAATTTTATATTTCACAGCTGATTTTTATTTTAAGCTTAGGCCTAGATAGTGTTCATGATAATAGTTACTTTAGTATTTTAGGACATTGAATTTATACTTTCCATAATTTTAAACAAAGTGTCATTGTTTTAAACTTGTTTACCAAACTTTTTCAATAAATCAAATACCAGCGAAAGCATAACACTTGCATTTATTTTGTATCATTTGTTGGGAGCAACTAGCTGCTTCACAAACAATTAGTTGTTTTATAACACGACTTAAGATAAAAATCAGTATACAATAAAATTATTTACTGTACTTACTATGCGCTATGTAGGCTCCTGTGGCAAGCGCTATAATCCCCTATACCATTATTACAACTTTGGCGCTGTATAAATCATCTTGGTAACTTGGTCAAACGAAATCTTATGTTTTTTGTGTGTGTGTGTTTTTTTTTTAGGCGGTTAATGCACTTACGCAGACCTCTCATTAGAGAATTTACTGTGTGGGAGTCGATCCATTTCTGGACCCACTTCCCACTAAACCGCCGAACTCCCCCCAAGTGGAAGTCACTCTGAACCGAACACAGGCACAAGAGTGTTTCCGCTGACCTCTCCTGAGATGGCACGTTACAACACTCCAGTACCATGCATAACGGACAGAGACACTCCGCATCTTATGGATGATGGATTCTATAATATATATACAATATTTAATGAAACCCAAAAACGTATTCTGGGACCGTGATTGGTACTCATTGACCAATCTCGGACTTTAGGGCTCACTGCAATAGCTCATCTTTTCTATGGAAATTCGCTAAAACAAAAGTGTAACAATCTTTATTTGTTTATAACCCGGCAAAATAGCATTTTCTGCATTCAATATTTGTTGTGAATTATTTTAGAAAAAAACATTTATAATATTCAGATTTCTCTTACGGTTAAAAAATATGAGAGATCAAGTTTCAATTTTTAAATTCAGAGACTTATTTAATTTCTAAATCAAAACTGATCGATAACAGATTTTGTTTCAGAAGGATTGAAGGCACTGTTGTACCAATCTTACAAAAACGAAATAAAGAAACGGAAGCTATACTGGGCCACATAGATTGGACATGTTCAAAAAACTTACCTTTAAAGTCAAAAATCACCAAACAGTAGAAATGTTTCAGCTGATCACTTACAATTCATAAGATACATTGAGGTTAAGTCAATAAACCAAAAAAACTAGGTTCAATTTAGGTTTATTAACCAAAATCAATAAAAAAAAGATTTATGTGCCCTTAATTATGAACAGAAAAATTAATTATATACCCTTAAAGTACAAAAAAAGAAAAAGGTCGGATTACAAAAACATATATATAATTTAAATTGAATTTAAAGCCCCCCCCCAAAATAAAAGTCAAAACTCTCCCCATTAGAAATGATTACAAGGTTTATACAAATATAATTAGACAAAATACAAAAATTTAACATCTAGTACCATGGATTTGTTACTTACTTCTTACTTCTTAAGGCGAGCTTCCAGTGCTTTCCGCTCCGATGGCTCGATGTCTCCGGTATAACAGTGCCGCACTCTGCCAAAACTTGCTGTCCGATAGAATATTCGCCAGGGTGGCCTCTTCACCAAGTTTCACTTTTAATATTTCTCGCTCCCTAAGGAAGTGGGAGCACTGGAGGAGAATGTGTTCCAGACTTTCTTCCACCAACATGCAGACGCCACACAGATCGCTATTAGATAATTTAAAACGGTGTAGATATTTGTTTGTGACAATATGACCCGTGCGAGCTCTTGCCGCAAATGAAGACACGAATCGAGGAATTGATTTGTGTAAACGGGGATCACTTGGAGTACGCTGAAGAGCGTAAAAGGCTCGTCCAGAGTCGCAGTGCTGCCATCGCTGGTTCCATGTAGTTTCAAGCCAGTTTTCAGCCGCTCTCTTGCACTGCAGTAGTGAAAAACATGCTTCAGGTGCAGGGCCCATGTTACATGCGGTGCTGGCCAACGCATCAGCTTTTTCATTGCCTGGTATACCACAGTGGCTCGGGATCCACTGCAACACAATGTTCTTTTCCTTCAGATTTGCTAACAGGTCATGGATTTCTGATATGCGGAAAAAGTAATCGTTTGCTTGACTGGCCTGGATGGCTTGAAGGGCAGATCTGGAATCTGTGAGGATGCAGATGTTTATCTGCTCTACAGTTCGGCAGAACTGCAGTGCAGCACTCAAAGCCAACAGTTCAGCATTCATGCTGGAGGATGCATCACATGGGAACAAGAAGATCTCTTGCATATTTGGGCAGTAAAACGCCGCTCCTCCTCTTCCATTTGCTTTGTCAACCGACCCGTCCGTGTAAATCAGCAGATATGACTCATATCTCTCACGAATCATTTCTATTGATACCGATTTAAGAAGCATAGGTGACTCTTGCTTTGTCAATGAGCCAGGAATGTCCAGGATTGCCTGGATTTTGGGTCTCAGCCATGGTGGATGTTTCAAAGTCGTTGGAATAGTCTGTGGTCTCAAACATTCAAGTTCAGGACTTGGTTTATTTCTGCAGTTGTAGAACGACTGACGAACGCTATTGTATCTGTCCGCAACAGAGTCATGCAAGGTAGGCGTGGCCAAAATTTGGAAATGCTTCTTGATTTGGAGCATCCGGATGTACAAGTCCAGTGGTGCAATCGCGAGCTCAATCTCCATCGCTTGGCAGCTTGTAGTCTTTGGGCATCCCAGGCAGATCCGAAGTGCAAAATTCTGCATAAGTTGTAGTTTTTTAATATGAGTTTCAGCTGTGCCACCCCACACCTCACAGGCATAAAGCATTTTTGATCTTACAAATGAGATATAGAACTGTCTCAGCATAAATGTGTCAGCTCCCCAGACTCTGCCTGAGATGACTTTTAGAGCATTTATCCTGTTGGCGCTTTTTTCGACAATTGAGCTGATATGGGCGTTCCAGAGAAGCTTCGGATCCAGCTTGATTCCCAGTAGCGTAGGATGTTTGTTATATGGAATTTCGATGTTATTCATAAAAACGAGTGGCTTATAGTTCTTATGTGTGTACCGTTTTGAGAAGAAACAGACTTCTGTCTTTGTAGAAGAAATGGTTAACCCCCATTTCTTACACCATTCGATAGTGTTTCTAAAGCTTCTTGTACACTGCTAGTCGCCAAGGCTGGTTCCCGGGCAGTGGCCCATATGGTGACATCATCAGCGTAGACTGCCAGAGATACAGAGGCAGGCATAACAGTTTCTAGGTCCCAGAGAGCTATGTTGAATAGTGACGGGCTAATAACTGAGCCTTGCGGGATTCCATTGAGAGTGGCCCCCTCGAACGAGTACGTATCGTTGATTTTTGTCTTGATGGTCCTGTCCTTCAAGAAATCCACAATGAATTTCAAAATTTTACCTTTTATTCCAAGTTTGGTGCATTGATCGATAATCGTAACCCTGGAGACTTTATCAAATGCAGCTTCAAAATCAATTAAGACGGCTGTGGTGCACTCTTTCCTTGAAAACCCGTTGTAGATGCTTTCAGTGAAGAAATGAAGTGCGTCGGTAGTACTTCTTTTTGACCTGAAGCCAAACTGCTGTTGACTGAGAAGTCCAAAATGTTCCATTCGCCATATCAGGCGATTATTAACCACTCTCTCCAGTAGTTTCCCAACACATGATGTGAGCGCAATTGGCCTATATGACGAAGAGAGTTCGGAGGGTTTTCCAGGCTTCAACAGGGGAATAATAGTAGCTTGTTTCCATTTCGCTGGTATAACACCTTCCGTCCAGATATTATTGAGATTCAAAATAAGTTCAAGAGTTAGCTCCTCAGAGCAGTTCTGCAGCATTGCATTATGTACGCCATCTTCGCCTGGAGTAGTTGCCTTAAGTTGATCTATAGCACTTTTTACCTCTACTGTAGTGAACGGGTTGTTGCTGATGTCATCTTGTTCCATCAATTTGTTGAGCGTGTTGTAGAAAGATTCCTTGTCCGCGATTAGGTGAGTGGGCCAAATCGTCTCGTTTCCTGATTTTTCCATATATGATGAGTTGAAGTAGTCAGCGATGTCCTTTTCCCTTGTGACTGGTGTTCCACTAGAGGTTTGTATTTGGAAAATTTTCTCTGAAGGTTTACCCTGAATGGCCTTGAAACGCCATGGATTTGTTTAATAATTAACATTTATGTCGTTGGCCAACTGTAAAGCTAAGTATAATTAAATAAATAAAAATAAAGAAATTGTGAGACGTCTCTCTGTAAAAAAAATATATATATTTTCTAATAGAGCCCCTTGAGGGCTGAGGTCCTAAAATTGCTATAGCTGCTCCTCCCAATTTTATTAATAATAAAAGACATATATTAAGAATTATTCATTAGATACAAAAAAAAAAAACATAAAAGTACACAGCCTATTCAAAGTTTTTTATAAAGTTCACTGCAGATTTTTAGAAAACATTGGATTTTTGGTTCATAGCTAATTAAAACAAAACACTGTCGCAGAAAATAGTTATTAAAGTTGCATGTTGTGGTAGTTGGCTTTAACAGCAGAACATATGTGGTACTGTACTTCCAATTAGGAGTAGAACATGAGTGGTTCTTGGACCAGTGATACACTGCATTAAAACAAAATAACATCTTTTTAGAATCAAAGCAGGCTTTAAAACCAAGCATAGTGAAAAGCTTTTAGGTTAAAAGTTTGCCTTTATAATATTCTTTGATAATAGGTGACAAGCAGGTATTTTGAAATAAAGATGTTAACTGTTAATACAAGACTTAACCAAAGTTAACTTGTCATGTTACTTTAACTGTTGCTACATGTCTGTAGACCACATGGTAAACTTTAAAATGTTCTTAGGTTATAAATCAAAATATATCGGAGATATAATTATTTGAATTATAGTTCTTTTTAAAGGTCCTTAATTGTTATAGGTTACACAGCTTTAAATTTGTACAGAATTATATAAATTGTTTAAGCTAGGCTTTAGTAGAAAAATAGGCTAGTTACATAAAATTTAATATTTAGGCTGTACTGAAAGTTTTTAAAGAGGAAAATTGAATTACACAAATTTAAGTTATACCTTAGAGTTTGAAATATTAATTACAAAAATATAGAAGGCTTAAATTCACATAGTAGCAACTTACAAATTAGGTTTATTACAAAGCCTAAGTTAGATGGGTGACAGCAAAAACATTTCCATTTGATAATGTAAAAAAAATTGCACATACCTGGTATTTAGAAGAAATGGACTTAGAACAAAACCATGTTAATTATTGACGCACTGTCGTTAAACTCGCGACTAAATTATTTATAGAAAAATAACGACATTACATTGTGTTACATCGTGGCGTCTAAGAGTGAAGTTCGTATCGGAGTAATGGCGACTTTACGAGAAGCTTGCATGACGAGGCTAAAGTAAGGTCACGAGAAATAAAACAGCTGTTCAGGTCCCAGATAAGGCTTTGACGTTCTAACTGTCGATTTCTGTACGGAGTCGCCGCTTAGCGGGAGAAAGGGGAACTACATGAAGAAGAGTGTCGGTAAAAGCAGTACGTTGTATATGCTCTAACGTTATAGCTCTCGGTGGAAAAAGATATTTTAAAAGCGCGGAAGTCTAATAACGGCACACTGTATACAAATAGTACTGAAAGCAGTTAATAGTAAAACGCTTACTGCAGTTTATTCGAATTCGCTAAATTTTCTGTTAGTGGCACATGTACAGTTTTACGTTAAACTAATACACGGCTTATGGCAAGACTAAAATGAAAAGTAAGTATAATACAAGTAAATTTTCTTCCATTGGTTTCACGTTTAAAAGTTTGAAAGTTAGCTAACTATTCCGTAACTCTAGTTCTGCAAGTTGTTAGCTACATTACTGAATATATAAAAGGTTTAGTACAACTTATAAACCTGCAGCAATAGCTCGTTCCAGTTATATGTATACAATATATTTACCTTAAGTTAAAATGAATTCAAACAAATAAACTCAAAGAATACTGTGCTGTTCGTTTCACTTTCAGGACATCGTACAGTGTCAAGCTTGTATTCCTTGTTGTTTATATTGTTGTTGTATTAATGTGGGAAGTGTTTACGTTTTCGATTTAAAATGACAATTTCTGTTCAAATATCTTAACACGACATATCCAACAACACCGTCTTTCTAAAACAGTCGTGCAATCAAAAAGAGATTATATAATTTTTTCAATTATTAAAAAAAATAATTTCTTAGAAGGGCACATGCAATAAGTAATTTGAGATGTAAGAATATTTTAATAACATTTTGTAATAAACGTTATTAAAAGAAATTAAGTTTATGTTAATAATATACGAAATGTATTACTTTAAATACCGTACTGTTGTTGTTGTTAATAAGTTGTAATTTCTAATACATGAGCGGATTTAAAACCGCACTATATGCACAGATTGACTAAATAATCCATGAAGACAAAATTAATGTTCATTCTCTTGTATATTTTATTGTAAATTAATAAGGTACCTATTACAACGTATTTTTACGTTTGGCTAAAGTTTATAATATTGCATCATGCTCCTTATTTTTCAAGAAGTGTATAGAATCACTTGTTAAAAGTACCACTACAGCATACCCTCGCTTCGCTCCACATTAGCATATTGTACAAGCTGTATTTTAATCCAATTACCAATTCCATGCAAATCAAGTAGGGAAATAAGTTTGAGAATGATCGTAGTAGGAAACTATCTATGGAGGAGCACATTTTTGTTATTTTATTGATGGTCAGATAGGAGATCAACACATTCGTTAATTAAAGAAAAGGAATTGTTGTAAATAAGATCACTTACTTAAAGTAAAGAAGAATATATGATTCCAATAAAGGCAAAGAACGACGCATTTAACTATGTTACTAAAAACAGACTATAATAATATCTTGAAAAAAGAAGATTATTAATATGTCTGTACAGTCCTGTACTCACGAGAGTGGACCTGGAAAAATCACAACCCGCATGACATTACAGCCATGGCCAACGGCACCAGACTTAGCGCCTGCAAATCTCAAGTCCACACTCGTGAGTACTACACTATATACGTCTGTCTGTATGTCTGTCTGTATGTTTGTATATCTGTATGTATAAAAAGCTAGGGAGAAAACTATTAGATCGATTTTGAACAAATTTGCACCAAACATGTCAACTAGGCCTGCATCTATAGATGCACGAAAAAAGGTTTTGACATTTTTGGAAAAAACAACCCTCTTTTTTGCCAAAAAAACCCAAATAATAAGTTATTATTTTTTCATAAAAAAACGGCTCTAACGATGTTGATAAAATTTGTCTTATTTAGAGCGTTTAATGTACCCTACCATATGTAAAAAACTGCATCCTTCTAAAAATGTTCGTTTAAATAATAACTGATTTTAGGGGGTTTTTTTGGTCGAAAAGGAGGTTGTTTTTCGAAATTTATCAAAACCTTTTTTTGTGCATATATACAGGCCTAATTGACGTGTTTGGTGCAAATTTGTTCGAAATCGATCGAATAGTGTTCTCTCTAGATAATAATAATAACAACATTTATTCGTTAATCTTTAATATCACCTCTCTTACCCCTCCTGCAATTATGAAGTCATAGTGAATCTGTTTAATAATTTAAATATGCTTGTGAGAAAGTATGTGCCAGTTTCTGGTACCTTTTATTTAAATTAATATGATAAAAATTAATTGATTTATAGGAAAAATCTTAAGAACTTATCGTTAGAGGGACCTGGACATACCGGAATGTCTATCTGGGCGATTTTAAATCTGAAATAATTCGACCACGCAGCTGAACCGCTGACGTGAGATAAGCAAATTTCCAAAATTAAGTTTATAGGCCTATGTTTTAGGGTTTCAACCAACAATTTGGGAAATAGGTCTACTTACGAAGGCGATGATCAGCTGTCTGTGTGTACGCAATATATTAGTAGAATTTGTTTGCTCTTAGTGGCCTCGCGAGTTTGCACCACTTGGCTTCGAACCGGGTACTTTTATGGTATTTTACGTTTTGGTCGATTTTGGGGGAACCAAGCGAGCTATAAGGTCGCGTAAAAAGACAAAATGTGTAGAACAACATCCTACATTTATATGTTTAGAAAAAATTCTAAAAAATTTCATTCTCGTAGTAAAAATCTAAAAAAATTGTTACTTCCGGTCAAAAAACGTACTTCCGGGTGTTGGATTTTTTTGGCTAACGAACTCGTCTGAGCCACATAGACAACCAACACGTGTACCAAATTTAGACCAAATCGGACTTAAAATGCGGCCGCTAGAGTGCGAACACACATATATATACATATTATATATATGCATTTTAATGACACCCCAAAACGTTTTCTAGGGACCATGATCGGTGCTCATTTGCTACTCCCGACCTTGGGTCTCACCATAAAGGCCACTGCAATAGCTCATTTTTCCTATGGACATTCGCTAATAAGTTAACAATGTTGACTACCTTTTAAAACTGTGAAAATATAAAGCAAAACAATTAATTAGGCCTAATTCAGTCCATTTTTTTTGCTACACAAGTATAACTGTAAATTATTTCTTATTGTATGTATACAGTATACAGTTAACGCATGAGACAAGTCTAACATAACTATACACAGTAGAAAGAAAGCAGAAAGTCATAAGAATTTATAATATGTTCTCAATTAAGTTCACAAAAGAGTATTTCAAATAATAATTTCACCTTGTAATTAGTCAAGTTTTAAATATTTTGTGTAATATGTTTACAATTTGATCAAGGTGTAATAAATCTTGGAATTTACTTCACAGAGCTCAGTAATCTAAGGTTAGGAAGCTGCTTTTACTTACAGTGTTCAATATCAGTAACGAAACAGGAATTTAACCTATGAAAACATTGTTAAATACTAAAGTATGATGAAAATAGGCTTACTGTTCATAAATGGTAGTTTAGTTAGTTTTTAGGATAAGCAGCTGATTGTTGTATCAGGATTGAAAATCATCACTTAGCAGAGCCATTCTAAAAACACCCAATTTTATTCTTCATGTTTTATTCTTAAAACCAATTCATATCTAGTATGGCTCTGTGCAATAGAGTCCTATTACTCTAAAACGCATCAAGAGAAATTTAATCAAATTTGTTAATGCCGTTTCGTATAATATAATTCAAATACGTTCGATTAACAGTGTAGGATACAATATACCAAGTAAATTGTTTTAATTAATAACAATATTACCTAATAAGGTCCATCAAGTGACTTCTTGTTGTATCATTTAAGGCTCGGGTCCCTAAATTCAAAACGGTGAAGTTGGCTACCAATTTCAATGTTAAAATAACGTAATCATACCTTCACTTTTAAGCATATTTTTGTGTTACTTTCGTCAAAAAACGAAAGCTGTATATTTTTTCTTACAGTTGATTGCTAAGGGTTTTTGCAATATCTCTTTTTTCAACTGAGTAAAACATTAATAAAGTTTACTATTTATATCATACGTTTATGAAAACAATAAAACGGTTTTTGAAAATGTATTCAGCAATCAACAATCACATATGACAGTACTTCAAACTGAAACCAAATTTTTAAATTTATTCCTCGAAATAACAGAAGAAATTATTTATTTTGTAGCATTGCTCCTATGGGAATCAGATTCAATATGGCGGACAGGGTATAAACTCCTTAAGACGACATGTTTCGTAGCCGGGACTGCATCTTCAGGTCTCAATCATTCCGAAGAGATAGTCGCACATTAAAACAAATAGGACATACAAATATACGCAACACTAACACATAAACACAAAATCTCGCAAGTCATTTCTCTAGGTGTTTGGCCTAACGTAATCGATGAAATACTGCCGGTATTACGTAGAGCCCTACATATGGTTAGCTATGTTTGTCTTCTGTAAATATTTGATAGCAGTATCGTATAAATGGTGGGACTGAAACAAAAGTTGTCCGTTTGAGATGTCGTTCGGTTTATTTTTGAATGCTTTACATATTTAATACTCTTCATTAGCATGCTCACACCTGAACACAAATAAAGTCCGGAGTTTATAAAATCAAATGCCAGGATTGTAGGACATTGGTCAGCAGGGAGAGCGTTCAGTGGACGTTACAAAGAACATCTTCCCAACAGAGGCGGTCAACGTAAAAGAGGCGTACGGGCTTTTTACGCAGATTGCTTTATTTGCTCTGCCATTTCGTATAGAATCAGTGATGCAAGTTTCACCGCAATATCTTGAAAATGATGTTGGTACTCCTGTTTTAAAATGGTAATGACAGCTGGTTTTCATGTTCAGGTTCTCTTGTTTTGTTAGTACAGGTTAAAGTTAATTAACTTAAAGTTAATGACATAAAAAAAATATACAATTTTTTATAGTAATATGATGTGGACTTTATCGAGAATATGATTTCTTAACGTGGATAAATTAAGAGTGAGTCAAACAAACAAACTGAGTTAACTCAGAATATAAGATGTATTTTCAAATAAAAAAGTTCTTGAAATTTATTTCTTCTAGACAAATATGAAAATTTGTCTATTTTTAATGTTTTTTCCTTTTTTATGTGTCACATAATTATTGTAAGAAATAAAGATGGTTTACTGTCTTTACTTTGAATTTTTAACTATCCTTTTTATTTCAAAAAGGCATTCTGGCTAAAAAGGGCTTATAAAGTAACATACATTTTTTACTTATTACAAAAACATAATTTATTTAATTTATTTTTTAACTCATTATATCATAATATCTTTTAAAATAGATAAAATATCTATATTTATTTATATTACAGGAATAATAATTACTGTGACAACAGGAGACAAGTATGAAATATACATTTTGCGTTTTCTCAAAACAAGAGCTTTTCTTATAAGCCCTTTTTACGTAGACCACCTAATAAATCTAACATTACCAAGTTCATTATGCACGTCATTTTGCCCGGGTGATTTTGACAAAGAACTTTGATAGTATAATACAGGCCTTAGCACGTTGGAAATAGAGTGGAATATAACTGAGTTTGAGTATTGTCCAAAATCAGCTGTTTATTGGATAGTTTTTAATTACTGTTAAAGAACAAGCTAATTTATACTGTTTTAGCACTTTGGAATTAGAATAAATTGGGCCTGATTTAACAATTTATTTTGTCAAAAAAAGGTAAACTTGGCAAAGATGGATAAATTCTAATAGTCAATTTTGTAATATAGGCCTGGCTCATTTCTGAAACATAGTATTGAGGTTGTGGTGCCTTTTTCCTTATGGGGAAATTCCTTGGCCCTCACAAAATAAAATATTTGCCTTGAATACTCCGGCCAATGACTGGATTTTGTTCCAGGGGTCAAGGATAGAGGGGGGGGGGAGGAGATTGCTCAGTGCAGCCTAATCCTAGAGACGAGCTCTTTCGGTATTAGGACCAAATTCATCACAGCCGAGGAAGGGGGTGGAGGGGGTAGGGAAGAAATGGTACGACGTGGACGTTATTACTTTGCTTGCCACGCCTATACCCTATGCTGACTCAAAAGCTCTTGTATGTAAGTTCTCACCACACATACGCTCTAAAACAACGAACGACAATTGTATATGAGTTTGCACCACACATACACCCTAAAACCACGAATTATAATAGCACTTGAGTTTGCACCACACATACACCCTAAAACAACGAACGACAATTGTA
>JAGFPH010002905.1:81687-112203 GCA_018207615.1 Philaenus spumarius | reverse complement strand
TTGCTGGGCTTTGTTTTGATTTCATGATGAATATTTCCCTTCCTGTAATACCTGTTCAGGAAATCTTCCATTCAAACTTGAAAGAATACAAATCGGAATTATACATTTATCTCTAAGGGACCAGTAAAAAGTGGAAGAAAAAAGCCACTTAATTTATTAACGATTATGTCATGTCTGATTTTGATAATTTTGTACTTTTATTCAGTGATAACTGTGGAGGTCAGAATAAGAATAACACTTTAATATCATATTGCAATGCTTTAATAGTGTTAAAATGTTTGTCCAATATTGTTAATCCTCTTCGAGAGCATTCATAATTGCCCCGTGACAGGACTTTGGTTCGATTAACCATAGAATGTACATAGAACCACAATGTAGGTCACTTATTACTAAACCTTTTATCTTTTCAACAACCTGAACCAAAATTCCAGTTTATAGAGAGTATTAAATTAAATAATAACAACAACCATATTTAACATTTTTGTTGATGGAATATTGAAGAACATACTCGTATACAGAACAATAGGAAAGTTAAATCTAAAAATAAATACTTACACTCACTGTTTCATAAACATTTTAGATTAAAAGAGATTATACAATATAAACATCAATATCTTATTTTAAAAGTGTTAAAAACATTGCAATTCTCTATCACTTTTCGAAACACTGTTGACCCTGTGCATTAATTGGTTCACGGCAAACGTCCGAGGAACATTTTCTGAGGAAGCTGTTTTCGTTATACTTAGTAATTTGTAATCGTATTTAGAGGATATGAGTAGCTTTAGAGTCTAATGCAGGTGCTATATCTAACCCAGAAACTGAACTTGTAGGACCTATTACTGTCGGGTCAATCCGATTTTGGACACTTCGGTATTGTTCAGGTAAATTTATTCTTTTTCCAAGCCAACCTTCTGCCAGTTTGTTTGAAAACTCGCAAATATAAGCAATCCACTTCAATGGCTTTCCTTTCGGCATATTTCTATACAAATTATGGCAGTATATGGATGCATGAATTTATAGTGGCTATATTCATCATATATTGTAAACAAAAAGAAATTACAGATGCTAAACATTTCATACTGATTAATTTTTATTAAACCTTAGTCTAAATAACGATCAAATCCTTTTTTTACTTGTAGTCCTATCCTTGTTTTAATAAACGATGTAAGTTTTACTTAAAATTCCTGGTTAAAATCTGAAAAGCACAGCGATTTTTTTGCGTCGTCAGGATGCACTGAGTTAAGCACTGGTATGGGCCGACCTTCCTAAATGTACCTGTAATGGTTTTACACTGAATTGTTCGGCCAATGTCGTCGATAAAGCGAAGGTTTAGTATTCTAGGGTTAAAAGAGTAAAACACCTATAAATCACAAATCACATTTAGAAGGATCAGAGATTGTGGAAATATCATCCACAAATATTTACCGATAAGATTGTTGAATGAAAAGATTTTTTTAACATTTTAAAATCTGCATCTCACATTTCGTAAAATTTCAAGAATGTCTACGCTCGTACGTAACGCGGAGAAGACAATGAAGAATCAGTTTAGAGTTTCATATATATTAAAAATAATTTCAACTTTCAAGACACCACATAGGGAAAGTAAAAGATTACCGGACTTTTCGTCCCACATGAAAAATGCGTACATTTCGTCCCACTTTTGGGTGTGGCTAACTGGGTTGGGTTTGATAATGATCTCCTAGTATTTCTAGGCGGACTTTTCGTCCCACCTGAGGGAAGGGTTGCAGAAAGGATCATATATAGAATAATTTGTCTGAAATTCATTCCCTCATAATACGTTATAACTATTTATATCGATTAGAATTTTTTGACCTATCAGATTTACAAACTTAAGTAAATTCAAATATAAATAGTACGCTATAATTTCATGATTCCCATCACATTTTATCCAGGCTTTAGACAGGCCAAATAATTATAAATTTTATAATCATTTTGGCGTGTTTAAAATCAGCTGTGGTTAAGCTTTTGACCTAACCTAATCTACCTGCATACAAATTTGAGAACGATTGCCGTAGAGGTTCTCTTAGAATAAAAGTATAATTTTAATCGATAACAAATGATTCTCACAATCGTATTTATCAGATTAAATATACTTTAAATAGCTTCAGTTTAAAATTTCTTTGATCAAAATATGAATTGATGAATATAACGTATTATGAGGGAAAGACTGTCAGATAACTTTCTGCAACCCTTCCCTCAGGTGGGACGAAAAGTCCGCCTAGAAATATTTGGAGATCATTATCAAACCCAACCCAGGTTTACCCCCAAAAGTGGTACGAAAAGTCCGAATTTTTCATGTGGGACGAAAAGTTCGGACACGAAGTGAAATGTTCCGATTTTATTGGGGGAGTATCGCCATTACATTTTAACAGGTGGATTTCCAGTATGGGTGCAATAAAAGAAAATATGGCCTTATCGAACAAATTAGCATGTAAAAGTCCTACACCGATCAATTCCAAGAAAAAACAAATTGATAAAATAAATCAATACATACATCAAGAATCTAAACTATTTTATGTACAACTATACAAGAATGCGAAATAATTTAAGATAACTGACGCTATAGTGTAAAAATCATAAAAAGAACACCAGCCTTTTAATAACATTTGTTTGAAAAAATAAAACAAATATTTGTATTAATGAAACAAATTTTAAATTTGTTACCTACTTTTAATGTATAAACACCATATATGTACAGCCTTTTTATTTTCCAAAAAGTTTCATTTTGTCACGAATCTGGTTTCTGAAACAAGCGATATATTTGTACTTTATGCTTTTGGACTAGTGAAGACAGTTAATTAGTGGTAGTAGCTCACGTAAACCAATTACTAGTAACTAGGTTTGAACTTGCGCAACTGTGACGAACTTAACAAACATGTACGACGATGCCAGCCACTAGGCCACTCCTGTCTCCAAATAGCAACACAAATTAAACAACAAAAAGAAACTAAAACTAGTAAAGCTTTTCTATAATGACGTGTAGTATATAAAATGTCCTCATTACTAAGCAGATGTGATGAGATTATTTAAATATCAACACCACAGAATATACAAATTGAATTCAGAAAATTATTCACTTCACAACTTTTATTTTGTTCAAATATAATAAACTACAGAAACACTGTAAGAGTGTATATTTGCTTTCCCTAAAGTGCTGAAATATTGTTTAAGTAAATACTACAGCGAAGTAATTTAATTTCCCCACGACTCCTTTCTCAAATTCCAATAACTCGTACTCCAAAAATTTGAAATATTACTTATCATAAAAACAAAGAAATACAATTTAGTTTATCGTGTTTAATTTAAAGTTCAGACTCACAACCCCAAGCTGTGCTTTCTTAATTTCAGTCCCGCTGTGCTTTATACGTTTCAATTGTAACAACTTTCTGTTTTCTAGCTGAATATACAATAGAAGATTATACATAATTTAATAAAGAAGTGAAATTAACCTGAGTACTTAGATTCATTATATACCATGAACAAAATAACAAATTATTTCAAGTAGTCTATCATTTTTGTGAACAGTTAAAATGGTAGCTATACATAAATATATATATTATAGATATTAGGCGCTCTGCTACAGTTGGAAAACTCTCAAAGGCTCTTGCTAATCTTTGGCTCGTTTGTACCTGGGTGAACGAGCATCGTTCAATATTTTTAACATCTGGATTTTATCTATAATGTATCTATTCGAATATTTAGTGACTTTGAAGAAGGTATAAAAAGAAGCTGTACCTATTCGCCTTCTAAGTGACTTGAAAGGTGGTATAAAAAGAAGTTCAGATTTAAAACTGTATGCGCATTTTTCAGACTTTATGCGCGTTCTTGAAGACATAAGACCTAGCGCATTCAATTCCTGACGTCAAATAACACCTGTATGCAAATTTTCATTAAAATCGTTAGAGCCGTTTTCGAGATTCGCGACAGATACAACGATAGATACAAGAATTGCTCATTTAAAGTAATAGGATACATGTAAATAAACATATTGTGGTAATAATCATATCATATCATATCATCTTCATTTATTGAGGCGAAGTTAGGACCATTGGGTCCTCTCTTCTACTTAACCTCGAAACAAAAAAATACACAAATACACAAAAATTCATATTACAAATAAAAATGAATAGGCCTACATAAACAAAACTACAAATAATAATTACTTCTAAAACATAACGAATAAAAACTTAAAATATACACATTTGTCTACTAAGTAAAATAAAACTAAAAGTTAATTATGCTATACTAAATACATAAACATATACATAAACACACTTACACTCTCATACACACACACATTCAAGAACATGCCTCAAATACCACTCGAGCGCCCGAAACTACCCTTTATTTAATAGTATAATAAAAAATAAAATAAATTATGTATAACATTTTTATTTCACATTGAATATGCATCAAACAAGAAATACGTTATTTTCTCTATGTTTCTTCTGCTTGCGGATTTACCTAAACCACCTCTTTATGAAATGCTTTTATAAAAAGTGGTAAAATTAAGAAATATGAGAGTGTGATTCAGGGGTTTACTGACATTACTAAACTAAACCAGGCAATGCTTAACATAGGATATAGAATCACTTTAAATAATTTTCAAACATAATTTGAAGTTGAAACTAAAGGTTTAACTGTATCATTGTTGCCTTTTATGTATTAATCTTTCTGGAATGACTTTTAGTGAAGTACTGATATTTTCAAACACCGAGGGAAATTTATGACTTAGTAATCATCAGTCAATGACAGATTTTACTGTTTGTACCTCAATCAGTTGTTTACTCTACCTTCTCTAAAATATCCTGCAGGATATTTTGCAGTAGCATTTCCTTAACAGTTGACCCCATGCATTGCGTTTCATTCAATTTACGATTACTTTCATAACGTAGGTGTTTCTCAAAGTAAATTTTAGCCTAATAAATCAGTTTATAACCCTTTATAATATATTTTGTTTTTAAGTAACAATAATTGTATTACTAACTACTCTTACATATAACGCAATGTATTTAAATAAATTCTATCCTACAAACTTTTCACGGAATTTTAAACATTTATTCATTCATCTCAATACATTTTTGTCAATTTCTTTCACTAGAGAATATACAACACTGTTCCTAACTCCAACAGCTGACTCTCGTATAACTTTATATTCTACTACTGTCTGAGGAAATAATACACTTTACCCTGTAAGCATTCAAGCGGGAGAATATCTCATGACACAATGATATCGTAAATCTGAATATATATTGTATTATTCACTCTAGATGGCTTTGTTTTCTGAGGGATCTGAGTTATGTATTTCTTTTAGCAACAAAATATTTATTGACTCGAGTCTTTTATTGCGTTAGAATAACAGTTAGGTAGACTCGTCATTTTGAAAATAAAAGACTGCTCGATATTAAATCTCGAAACTACTATTTTCAGTATAAATGAAAAGGTACTTTCGATTTTATTATTTTTAAAGTACGATCACCATTTTTTATGCTTGTAAAAATATATATTTTTAAAATTATTTATTTATATTTAAAATTTATTCTGTTTTAGAACATTTAGAATAGAAGCGAACGAAGTCACAAGACGGATATAATAGGTAATTACATTAATTTAAAATTATATATTATTTATATTAGTTTTTGTCCCCGACAAATATACAAAATTTGTACAGCAAGTGTCCTATGTCCTATGGACATTTTTTTGAAAATTAAGATGCAAAATAACACGTTTTATGCTTCCCAAAATTACTTTAAAATGATACAGGTATGTATAATTTTCCACTTCTAATTGTGATTCCGGCCTAATTTAGAATAGCAACCACGACTCATCCCCCGCTAAATCTTTCCGTGCGCTGACTAACCCTATAGGCTTGGAACAATCACGATGTTTTTTTTTTGTCGGCTGCGGATTAGTTACCGTCGCCGCTCATAAAATTTAAAGTGTGCACACAGGGCGGTCAAATTTCCGACGCCGTCTAAAAGCCTCATTGGGATTCTTTAAACTGAAGTGTCTAGTTAATCAATCACGAAGTGTGATGTAATATATTATTTCGTTTAATGTTTTATTGATATGACCAGAGAATAATTCTCGTTTTACAGTTATTAAATCGCCGATTCAAAAGGAAGCAAAAATAAAAACTTGTTTGGGTTTATACAATCAATAAAAAAAAAGAAGATTTTGGAGCATTCTACACTGTGTTTCCTGATTTTAGGAGCTAGAAGAAGTATTTTTTAATTATTTTTAGAATGTCGGTTTCGTCATTTGACGAACACAACCCCCGGCTGAAGGATAGTATTCTACGAAAAAATACTAAAATAAGGTAAATTGGCGTGCATTTTGTCACGTTCGCCACTGTTTCGGGGGAGACGGTGGAAAATCCGTCGATTGTAGTGATAGCGAGCGGCTGCACAGCTACCGGTCAGTGGTAAGTAAACCGATCGTTCATTTTTCCGACCAATGTGTATGCAATAATACTCTCCTTCGCGCCTCTGTTGATAAATGATGGCGGCGGCAAATATACCGTGGCGGACGAAAACTCCGTGTGTTCCAGGCCACACACTATAGTGCATTGTATATAAAATAAAGTGCCAGTGACCAATTTGGCCAAAGATAATGTCAGCAATATATTGATAATTTATTGTAACTTGACATTATTGTATAGATGTTGAAAACAAGTTACTCTTAAGAGCGTATTTTAATGTAAACAAAGTACGAAATATTTTTTACATTGGTTACGCCTATGAGGTCCACGAATAGTGTTAGAACATATTTGAACTTTTGATGCCATTACTAAAAACAAATTAGATATTTACGAAAGCTAGTAAATTACTTTAGTAACTAGATACTTTTAATGGTAACACTTAAAGCTAAAATCCATTTATGAAAAGATTACTTTTATTATTTTTACACTATCTATAAACCTTTTTTGAGGTTATCTCATAGACCAGAAAACTATTTCCTTTGTACACTACATTCATATACTTTTGGTAAAATGTTTCTACATAATAGTGTTTACTTTTTGTACACAAGTCTCTGACAATATAAATAATCAGTTAGTAAGCACACATAGAATAGACAGTAAAATTATAGATTTTATACACGTTTTCATTATTTCAAAGTACAATGATTAATAAGGGAAGAATATCGTTTCTAAAATATTCTTCATAATTAATTCTCCGTATTCCATTAAACTTTATTGCACTTCTGAGACCAGCTGTTTACTAAACTATATACAGTTTCATTTAATTATTTTCTTTACGTGATACTTTAAACGGAATGCAAGTTCACGGAGGCGTAATTATTATAATCTAGAAGGCTCAGAAATGAAGATGCTTTATTATGAATTAATTATGAATTTGAAAATATTTATAATGAATAAAAGTTTATGTCGTCGTTTTCTTAGAATAATAGTTAAACGTATTAACTTGTTTCTCCAGTCTTTATTAGTCTGACAAAAAGTAGGCAAGTAAATAATAGTAATAACAATGTATGTACTGTATACATAAGTTTAACCATTTTTTAATTGATTATTCGGTTACTAAATATGAATCCTAACTAATAATTGCGATACATAAATGAAATGAATAATCATTATGATGAAGTCGGTATGTTTAAAGTTTATTGTATTTTTTTTACCTTAAAGCATTTAATTGAATAATGCAATATATTTGTAGGAAATGTAAATTGTTGCCAGTAGGCCTATCTACTTCTGAATGTTTAATTGTTAATAATTTAAAATTATTTTTCGGGAATATGATAGCCTAAAGTTAAACGTGTATAGTATTAAAGGATTTGAAAATCAACGTATGTAAAAATTCCTAAAAAAACATTAACATTTTTAGTTTAACCTAATTTGATTTAAAATTTACATATTAAAAACTCAAAGAAGTATAGTTATTGTTTCAAAATTAAAAAATTTAAATCTCTTAAAAGGTTACATCAAGTGTAATATTGACTAAACTGAATGTAACTATTGGTTTAAATGATATAGTTTCATGAACAAATTATAAAATACAAGCCTGATATTTCTTATGTTATTAGTTTTCAGAAACCAAATTAGTATCAGCCCTGTAAAATTAACCAAAAATTTATTTAACTTCAATGAATTATTTTGAAGCTGGTAACGGGTTTAATCACTCAAGTACATCTCCTTATGAGTAATTTGGGTTGATCCTAATTACTGAAAAGCCTTAAACAAGGGAAAAGAGGGAAAAACACAAAAATACAAAATTGTTTGATTTTTTAGAAGTTTTTCAAATGTGTCAGAAACTAAGCATCTAATACAAAAATTCACCATTATGCAAAAAGCAGAACATTAAATTTTGCGCCGATTGATTACCAATAATTTGCAATTAATTAAAGGACAAACACAATTTTTTTGTAAGTTCTACAATTTTTTTTTTTTTTTGCAATTAGTTTTTAACTTTCCATTAATTAAGAGAATACAGCCCCTAATTTTACTGTGCTGTAACGCTAATAAACTCACAAATAGAAGCAATGAAAATATAATAATTTTCTCTTCATTTCAACACATGATCAATAAAATTAAACTTTAGTTCGGTAAAATGAAGGTTCGTAGAAGAGAAGCGTACCCCTAATTGGCTAGATGTAGATACGAGAAGGACTTGTGTTGAGACTTAGTGTTGTATTTCATGTTATTTAACAGAGGCAAATCGGAAAGTAAACTCAAAACAGCCTGTTTTTGCTACAACCTATTTTCACATCTATTATGTGGTTTCTATTGTACTATTAAAACTATTTATGTGTAAGACATTCTTTGTTTTTTTAAGCATTAATTTGTATAGGAGACTTGGTTAGGATTATGTAATGCTTCATGTAAGCTAAAGCATTATTACTAGATGGCCCTGTAGGCGAGGGATTATAGCAGGTTACCTGACTCCAAAGCTGCAATAACAATAAACTTGGCTGGTTTACATTGGTCGATGGGGACCAGTGAAATTAGGTGACGTCACACAACAAGCAGAATTACCATGCATCTGAGTGGAAAATACAGGTTTTGCACCTTTTTCATAAACATTTGGGTACTCGTAACTTTATAAACACCATGTGTATACAAGCACTGTTTAAAAAAAATATACTTGCAGTTTTGTAATACAAACTGCAAATGATGTGTTAGTATCTTAAAAACTACACATATGAAAATAAACAGTCATAGCTTAGATATCCTTAAATAAATCCCATTCAAACAATAGTAACATAAAATAAAAACTTTTGGGGTACCAACAATTCTTTGGTAACATAATTTTAGAACTTTTTATTAGAATATATGAGGGTTAGCAGTATGGCTATGCAATATTCAATGGTTTTATCTTCATACGCTTAGGAGAAAATTAAATTTGACAGAAAGATAAATGTGACTTTCTATAAGAGTTCATTTTTAACTATTAAAGTTGATAATCATAATGTTCAAAGTAAAATTAAATTATAGAATACTTAATTGACCAAGCATAAGCGAGGTCTCCGTTTTCACTCGACCGTTCGGCATTTCGTCTGTGTGTCTGTGTGTCTGTCTCACGATTACGGCCAAACGCCTTGACCGATTTTGTTGATTTTTTGCATGAATGTTCCTTATTCCTAGGCCGAGCCATGTATATTTACGGATTTTTTTCCGTTTTTCATTTTTAACCCCTTAAATTAAATTAAAATGACTGCCGGACCGTTTCTCTCAGTGTAAGCTTTTTTACAAAGCCAGTTTGTGGCTTAACCGTAAGTCTAATTTAAAAACTAATAATATTTTGCTAAAAGCAAATTAAATTTTAAACAAAATTGTATTCTTGATTTTTTTCCGTATCTCTAACGGTAAGCTCACAAAATGGCCGTAAACTTAGAATTTGTTAAAAATCGTCCAAGTTTTTGTATTTCAACCATGTTTTTATACGTTTATTCTAAACCAATTCAAAAGTGTTCCATAGCTTTTTTGTAGATAAAGGTTTAAAGAGTTCATATATGCCAGTAAACAAAATTATTGAAGTAAAATTAAGAAAGTTATTAGCTCAAGAAACAATCACGTTCAGTAACGAAAGGAAAATGTTTAACTCTAGGCGTTAATAAAAAGTAGTAAAAATTATTGTAATTTTTTTCATAAATGTAAAAAAGTTTCGTAATTTAGTTCTGAATAGAATTGTATAAAAATATTTATCAATTTCAAATTTATTATTTTGAAAACACCAGTTTTTATGTTCCTACTACAAGACTGCTAACAAAAGTAGGCATGTTTTGAATAGAAATTTAGAATATATCATTTGCCCAAAAATGACATATTATTATAAGAAAGTGTAGAGGATAAATCAAAGAATTGAACTGTATACCTGTAAATTATCATTGTAAATTTCATAAAAGTATTTGACTTAGCTTTACTTGAATTACAAAATGAGATGAAACAAATGAAACCTCGCGGCGATAAAGGACACACAAAAAATGACCGTAGGACACCGACTGAAGTGTTGGTACATGGGTTGAGATCACTATAACGACGTTTTAACATCGTTTGTTTTCATTATTTCTAATATTGGAATATAATATGGAACTTAAGTTAACTTATGATACATTGTTAAGTTTGAGTTATTTAAGTATGTAAATATTTAATTGTATGTTGTCCCTCTATAACGCGATATTTTTAGCTATGTTACGCATTATTAACCTAAATAAAACACAACGCCTCTAAAAGAAAATCTTTAGCAGTTAAAGCTCAAGAAAAGAAAAAAAACGAGAACTAGAAATCGCGGGATTTGCAAAATAATGTTTCACTGGCTTAACCTTGTGCTTACTTCTTTACTGGCACACTATTTTTAACCCAAGCTCAAAACCACATTTGTTATTTCAACGAGTGAGGTCTACTGTTCACAGAACTACTAGTAATCATAATGTTAAAAGTAAAATTAAATTATAGAATACTTAATTTACCGAGAGTAAGCGAGGTCTCCGTTTTAACTCGACCGTTCGGCATTTCATCTGTGTGTCTGTGTGTCTGTCTTACGATTATTTTTCATCCAAACGCCTTGACTGATTTTGATGATTTTTGCATGAATGTTCTTTATTCCTAGGCCGAGCCATGTATATATACGTTTTTTTCCATTTTTCATTTTTAACCCCTTAAAAAAATAAAAATGGCCGCCGAACCGTTTCTCTCAGTGTAAGCTTTTTTCCAAAGCCAGTTTGTGGCTTAACCGTAAGTCGAATTAAAAAACTAATAGCATTTTGCGAGTTTCTATTGATGTTTTTCCGTATTCCTAACGGCAAGCTCACAAAATTGCCGCAAACTTAAAATTTGTTAAAAATCATCCTTGTTTTTGAATTTTAACCATGTTTTTATAAGGTTATTCTTTAGATATCTTCATAAAACCTTATAATTTTATAGAGAGGGAGAGAGAGAGCCTTCATTGCTGTCTTGCTCTTTCCTGCGCTTCGACAGTGTGTGGGGGGGGGGGGGAGAAAGCCGAGATAACGAGCCCGAGATAAGGAGCCAGATTGGCGTTGTATCGCATTTACTGAGTTGTAGTCAATTACCAACTACATTCTCTTATTAATTTAGTTTCTTTGTTGCACCACACAGTATTTATAGTCGAACACGAATAAATTGCAAAATAATTTTTCACTGTCTAAACCTTCTCTACTTACTTCCTTTCTGGCACACTATTTTTAACCTAAGTTCAAAACCACATTTTTTTGTTATTTCAACGAGCGAGATCTAATGTTCACAGAACTACTAGTGTTAGAACGTTTTGCAATATTATATTCCTTTTAAGCATATATTTTTTACACGAGAAATGTCTCTTAAACTTAGACAAAAGCTACCTTGAAATATTATTGGACATTAATATTGATAGTTTATAGATAACCTTTTATCAAACAAAACTTATTAAGACGTATTTGCACTTGATATGTCAGTAGTAAAATGCAAGAATGTGCTCAGGACATTCCTATTGGACACAAGCATTGTTCTTGGCGATGCCTGGAATTTGATTCACTTATTTTACATTTAAACATCTGGCATTTCTCTACAAAATATTTCACATTGATGGAAAACCTATTTGTCTTATTTAAAATATGTAAAGTACAACAACTTAAATTTATTATACTAATATAAGTTTGTGTGGAGGTAAACAAATTTTGCGCGTAAAATACATTTCTTTTATTTCTTGGGTGATAGAATTGTTTTATTGAAATACAAATTAAAATGAGTACTACACTTTATTTTACGAAGTTCTTGTCTAAATGGTTAAATAAATACATCGTGGTGTCAGTTCCCCGTCGAGAGACAAGAACAAGTTTGAAATAAGTAATTAAATTGGTTTCAAACCTGAAACTTAAGAGGGGGGGGGGGGGTCATAATCGCCTATCTAAGCAATGTTAAATCTTAGTAAATGTACATCTTAGTACATTTTTCTCTGGAACCATAAAAGGCACACATCTGAATTTCTTGTGTGTATTAAGTAGGTATTTCTGTCAACTTTAACACAGGGAAATTTTCAAATTTTATTATTTAGGAGTTTTATAATTTTGTTAGTAAAACACATATAATGCTAAGTATATATACACATATATTAATTAATTTAATATTATTTAATTAAAATCTTATGTTAAAATGTGTAGAATAACTTGACAAGTTCAGTAAATCTTTTTGTTTGGTGATATCTCTTATGGTTCCATAGAAAAATGTACCTAAACATTAAAAATATGAACTTTCGGAAAAAGCAACTTAAAATCAAAAGTTGTAAGAAATTAAATTACAAAAAGGTTTTAAATTTGTTTCCCTAGCAAAAACATATCAACAATGTCATACTGGAAGACTTCATTTTTATGGCTTGCATATTTGTCATAATCAGCAATGTGACTGTAAATTTTATTTCTTTAAGCACTCATAGGTCTATTTTTATCTACATTTGATGTGACTGGTTTTGAAATATGTATGACAGTTTTCACCTTTAAAACATATGGCATAACTATTTGTTGGATTTTTTCACATGAAACAAAGGTTTTATTTATAAAGTGTTATATATCACTCGAAATAGGATATTTCATAGAATAATAAATAAAAATACTGTAATAAAAAATTATTTTTTTAGATTTTTTGATGTTGACCCCCCCCCCAACAAGAAAATCCAGTAGTCAATTTATAAATATAAATTCTAAACAAATTTGAGAATATTATAACAAAATTTCAAAAATGTCACCTTCGGACTGATGTTATTAAACCAATTTTGCTTCTTGAATATTTTTTTTTAAAATTTTTAAGGTTAGTCTCTTTATAACAGGACTTGATTCATCTTCCTGAAACGTTGAGTATGGATTTTAACACCAAATTATGGCAAATGTATGAATAATTAATAATAAAATTGAACATCCATTATTAATAAATGATAGCTTCAAACAGAGAATTATATAACTACATTTCATATAATAACATTGCTGTTTTTTTTTTTTTTTTGTTTTTTTTTGGAAAGAACTAACGAATAGTTGTCCCTTTGTTTTTTTTATTTCGATTTTTTTTTAATATAATTTTATTATATGGTGTTAGTATATTATCTGTATACGAAACATAAAGATGACACACACTGAGTTATCGATACACTAATAATTATATTTCAAAATTATTGTATTTCTTGATTTGTGAGTAACTGAGATTTTGCCTATTGCGAGTCTGAGTATCAAATTATGTTTCCAAGACATAATTTATGTGGTACGTGGAAATGGAGGCTTTATTATTGCTAAATTTTCTGGCATAAGGACTGTGTTTACACTTGATATGTTTTCTGCTTCTTGGAAAAGGTCCTAAATGCACTTATCATATCTCTCAAGGTTGGAATCATTTTTTCCATGACTCTCTGCATCATGTCTTGTGGAATCAATTGGGTGTCTTCAATGGGCCTTTCCGTTAATTGATTGAAATCATGTCAAGACAATCTGGAACTCTTACACGTCTCTTGGCTTCTGAACAGTTTAAGTATTGGTAGTCAATCTAGAAATATTTCATAAATACCTGTGTATCAATTTTTTGTGCTGCTCACAGTCCTGTTTAATGTCTCTATATTTAACGAGGTCTCGTTAAACAGGACTGTGAGCAGCACAAAAAAGTGATACACAGGTATTTATGAAATATTTATACCCAGTCCAGTAAGGCAAAAAAAAAAAAGTAAATATAATCTAGAAATCATTACTTAAAAGGATTTCTACAGGAAAGGTATGATTTTAAATTCACCATTGAGCCATGTTTACTGGAAAGTAATAGTTTAATTGAGTGTTATAAAACCATCTGTTTATTTATTGTTGCCATATTAACAAAACATGATGTACAGCTGAAAACAATAGTTTTATTTTATAATAATCAAATTTTAAATATAATTCAAAGTTTTTGTTTTAAATATTAAAAAAATACTCAATGAAATAAAGCACTTTTCACGATTTACTGGAATATCAGTTGCTTTTCTATTGCGTATATTGCCAGGTAAAGTTCGTCATATCCGCACTAGTGAGGATAAATTATATTCTCACTAGTGAGGATAGATCAGCTGATTACAACAATACAATATTGAAATAATGTCCATTTGTTTAAAACAGACGCGCACGAATCGATTAACGAGATTCCCGCTGTTCCTATACTATCTACCGAAACCACTGCCAAGGGAATGGGCTTGGAAAAATTAGCGGGAAAAGAAGACTCTGTTCAGTCAGTAAGAAGAAAAATAAATGTAAATAAAATAAATGTTAATAATCATATTTTTTGCTGTTGCATCAAATAATTTTTTTTGTCTACGACTCGCATCTGAAAAATCACACTTTTCCCACTATTTGTGAAATATACTATTCCATCCCACTATCCAATCTGACTGACGAAATTAATATTATATATGTTTAACTTCAGTTGATACGAGGTCAGTTGTGTTCATAAAGACAACATAGTAATGAACTAGTCATGCACAAGTTAAAAGAAAAATGCTATTCTAACAAAATTTTACTAAGGGTGTTCCACAAAGAAACAGAGTGTAAAGTAATACTTTAATAGCAGTAAAAATAAACAAAAATACCTATTAATAAAAGCATTTCCTGGCCTATGTTTATATGAACTTTACAAATAGTTCCACTAGCAGGGCAAGTCCTGAAAGTTTCTTCATGAGACACCCTGTATTTATCATAAGCTTAAGTGATACTTCCAGTGAATCGAAAAAAAATAAACATTGGAGTTATTTATATTTTTACGCTTTTGTTTTTCTGCATTAAAAAAAGTTATTCAAAGGGCTTTTTTATGATAAACATGTTGTAAGCATTTAGAATAACGAGTATTTCTCCATTTGTCTTTTTTTAATTCAAATCATTCATGATTTAATTTTATAATCTGATGTTAGTATAATATAGAAAGACAGAAATATTATATCCTTTTATTTTAGTAGTAAGTTTTAATGCCACTTAGCTTAATAAGATTTATTTAAAGAAGTAATATTTAAAACTTAATTTCATGTGGGTTATAAGGTAAATGTTTTATTACTTTGACTTTATCTTCAGCCATGTTTCCTTTATCAAATAAAACACTGTTTCCAAATCACAGCAGCTGATTGGTTTTCCTTATTCTTTCAATATTTATACGAATAACTTTATGCACGATACCGAAAGAATTCACTTTACCCTTTGATGATTTATGCGAAAAACTATGCAGTAAAAAAACGGAATCTTAATCGAAATCGCTTTCATATTTTGTAACAGGAATAATTAGTTTAGAATATAAATATTATTTAAATAAAAACCAATACAATTACAATTGTTAAACTACAGAGCACTCTTATAATTGCTAATATTTATTAGCGCTCATTTACATGTTACAATTAAACTACAACAGCGAGTAAAGTTAAGTTATACAATTTTGATCTATTCATTTCTTTGTGAATACAATATTTAATATAAATGGTAAATATTAAAATAGCGAGAGTTTAGGACAGCATGTATTTCTTATACGAAATTAAAATTAGTTTTGATGTATACATTAATGAAAAATTGTTACACAATTATTGCACGAACTAAAAACAATCGTAATAAAAAAAAAAAGCTTCAATTCGTAACTAAGAGGCAAGCACACTGCTTTTGAAATGCTTCAATTCGTAACTAAGAGGCAATGCACACTGCTTTTGAAATAACAGATTTTATTTTAGATCACAGGGCATGCATGTAGACATTCCATCGTTAAATAACTACCCATAATGCGATGTAAATGAAATATATAATTTACTCCAGGTCACAAGGAAATCTTCTACTTTGACGTACACACCAAGCTTTGATAATATACCACGTGACGTTGTTACGAGCAGTACATGCCTCATTAGTGTTCTGTAATCTGTCTCACGTCTGTGTCTTCGAGTTTTGTTAGTCGTTAGTCAAATGGAACTTTCCGAAATTCCCTTTATCTTTTTGTAATTAAAGTTGCAATTTTGCAAAGGTAAGGTCGTGTTTTACAAACTACTTCTCACGGCGATTATTTTAAATAATACGTTATAATTACAAAGGTCGAAGAGCACTGTGGCGACAGATTCACAATGATTGTATGAAACCCCGAACCACAAATAGAAGGAACAAAAAACAATAACAGAACAATTTATTGAAAAGTTTTCATTAATTTGTTCTGTTATTGTTTTTTGTTCCTTCTATTTGTGGTTCGGAGTTTCATTCGATCATTGTGAATACGTTACACATTTAACATTGTACAAAATGGAAAATACTTTAAAGCATTAACTAAATACGAAGGGCTGAGAAGCCAAGGGGTACAAGTGACATTTTTTGAATAATGGAGTTAAGTGCAGAAACTGGCTCTTCAACACTTTAAAATGTTTGTGGCCAAGGAATAAAATATAACTGTAAATCTATCATGTGCTGAGATCTAGTGGCGAAAAAAAAACTACTTCGTTAAAGAACTGTTTGCTTAGAAGTCAAGAGATACATGTGATGCAAGTCATTTTACTTTACATTGGTAATTTACTTGTAACCTAAGTTTTATTACATAACTTTTAATTCCTATTAACACGTTCACTGCTACGCAAGTTTCGTATTTCGTATGCTAGGAGCTGACCTTTTTTATATTTTTATAGCCTAAATGAGTAGAAATTACTTTATTTTTTATTTTTGAACCTTTCTACATGTGCGTTCATAGCACTTAGGCCTAAAAATTGGTGTGCGAAGCACGCAATGCTCTGTGTATTGAAAATATTCCCATTAAGGGGGTTGGCGTGAAATGTACTGTGCGTCGGCCGCTTCTCATAGTGTCAGTGTCAAGCTCACATGTGCGTCCTTAGCAGTGTACGTGTTAACAGCCCAGGGGTACAAATGACAACTTTTATCATATATTGGCTGATAACAAATAATAAGTTTACAAATCTATAACAAAAAGATAACAAATCTATTATTTACGTTCTATAGTTAAAATTGTAGAAACTTCTAATGAAATGTCAAACATCTAAACGTCTGGTAGAAGTGAACAATTAATATAGTAATATTAATATTACTTTTATTGTAATACTATGTGTTTGATAAATAAAACCAAATAAAATAAAAACAACAGTTTACTTAAATTACGTCTAGTCTTACTATTTACAAAAGCGTGTCAAGTTACTAAGTAGCAATTATTTAAATGACTCCTGTTTCTTTCGTAGTACATCTGACACTGAATTAAAGAAAGGATCGCTTACAGGTTTACAACAAACAGATACTCGAGTCAGAGCAAGTTTTCAATATCCATTTCTGGAATATTATGCTCCATTATTTTATTGTGCTGCAAGTATAAAATAATTTCTCTGCTTCGGTTAGTTAATTGAGTTCTAATACGATTATAAATAAACGGTTGTTTCAAATAATCCTTCTTAAGAAATGGAATAAATTTGAGAGCTTTATTTCTGCGGAAACGAATAATTTTTAAACGAGTTTAACTGTTTCTTATAACAGTTACAGTTTAACTGTTTACTGCTCCCCATCGGTCCCAAATTGTATAACGGATTTTATACTCTAACATACTTTGTTTGTGAAAACCTCTAACTTGCATTTTCAGGAAAGGTTTCATATGTTTAAACTAACCTAACTTTTCGAACTAGGTTAAATCCTATGGTTTAGAGGGAAAGCCATGACACAGTAGTTAGTGTGGTTATTTAGGTTTGCTACGAACACACATGCGCCTAGTGACTACAATTTGGAGTTCGTGCGCTACTCCCATCTTCTTTAGTCTATATAGTAGAAAGTAACGACGTCACACAGAAATGTAAGTACACTTAGTCCTTCAGCATAATAATACTCGCCTGTTATTAGTAAAGAAACAATGTATTTGATATAAGAATGGCAATGAAATCACTTCGAAACTGTCATAGATTACAGTTCTTTATTATTTCTATTTTATTTATTGACTGATTTGTATCATGTAAGTTTAAAAATAATACATACAACTTCAATTTGTTATTAGTAAAACCATAAACCTAATGTTTAGTGTTAGCAATATAAGTTTAATAAATATTATTCATGAATTAATCATAAGAATATTAGAATAAAGACTATGATTATTTGTCGTTTATTGCGACAATAAGTATTTTTTTCAAATCTGTAATATTAATTTTGTATCTATCTTTTACCTAAAGAACAAATAAATTAAATTCAGCAATACACTTTTGTTAAAATAAAGACATAACAGGCACTTTGAAGCAAAAGTAACCGGAGTAAAGTATATTCAGATTTATGGTCTTATTGAGTCACAAGTTGTTTTCTCGCATGAATACTTACAGGACAAAGCAAATATGTAACTTAGGATATGAAACGTACAACTTTATATCATAGATATAGAGAAGTGAAGGAAACCAGGTATTTTTACTACATCTGTATGTTAAATAGTTTCATAAATTACTTGCTACGCTATTTTAATTTTAATACAAATAATAAATCTTAATGTAGGGAAATGTAATTTTCTTTATCTTCTCATACCTCTTTTATGTCTTGTCTCACTGCTTTATCAATGCTTTTCTCACCACATTTCTCACTAATTCTCAGCAATCAATTGGTTTATGAAGAAAACAGCATTCTTATCATTTATTTTTTCTGTGATTATTTCAATACTCTTTTCACAGATTATTGTTTTTACCAATATTCTCCAGCTTCATTGGTGTTCGCAGTACTCTATTCCTCACCGTTTTCCTTCTCTTTTAATTACTCTTCACCAGATGATTGACAATACTTACTGCATGTCAAGACTTTCTTCTCCTGATTTTCGTAATCATATTTTCAACTCTGTTTCTCCTGTACTTCTAACCGCTACACTGGCTAATCAACACTGTTTTCACCGGCCTTATCACTGCTCTTCCCACCACTGTTCTTTCTGTCCTTCTAACTACATTTCCCAACGCTATTCTCACTGCTCCGTGAACTACTGTTTTTACAGCCCTTTTAACTGCTCTTCTCACCACTGTTTTCGCAGCTCTTCTAACTTCTCTTCTCACTGCTGTCCTCATGCTCTTTGAACCACTGTTCTTACACTCTTTTAACTTCTCTTCACTCCACTGTTCTCACAGCTCTTTCAATGCACTTCTCACTGTTCTTTGAACCACTGTTCTTACGGCCCTCTTCTCAATAAACTTCTCACCGCTGATCTCTCTCACTGCTATTTGAACTACTGTTCTTACAGCCCTTTTAACTGTTCTTCTCACCACTGTTCTCACAGCCCTTCTAACTTCTCTTTTCTCCGTTGTTCTCACAGCCCTTCTCAATTCACTTCTCTATGCTGTTATCACTACTCTTTGAACTACTGTTCTTATATCAATTCGGACTGCTCTTCCCTCCCCCTTCTCAATGCACTTCTCACTGTTGTTTGAACCACTGTTCTTCCCGCCCTCTTCTCAATACACTTCTCACCGCTGATCTCACTCACTGCTATTTAAACTATTGTTCTTACAGCCCTTTTAACTGTTCTTCTGACCACTGTTCTCACAGCCCTTCTAAATTCTCTTTTCTCCGCTATTCTCACAGCTCTTCTCAATGCACTTCTCACTGATGTTCTCACTGGTCTTTGAACTACTGTTATTACAGCCCTCCTATCTAATCTTCTCACCACTGTTCTCTCAGCCCTTCTAATTTAACTTCTAACTGCTCTTTGAATCGCTGATCACACAGTCCTTCTCAATGCACATCCCACTGCTGTTCTCATTGCACTTTGAACCTCTGTTCTAATCCCCTTCTTATTGCTCTTTAACGGCTGTTCTCACCGCCCTCCTTAATTCACTTCTCAATGCTGTTCTCACTACTCTTTGAACTACTGTTAGCCATTCGTGCTGCTCTTCTTTCCCCTTCTCAATGCACTTATCACTGCTTTTCTCACTGGTCTTTGAACTACTGTTCTTACAGCCCTTCTAACTACTCTTCTCACCACTGTTCTCACAGCCCCTCTAATTTAACTTCTCATTGCTCTTTGAATCGCTGATCTCACCGTCCTTCTCAATGCACTTTCCACTGCTGTTCTCACTGCTCTTTGAACCTCTGTTCTCATCCCCTTCTTACTGCTCTTTAACAGATGTTCTCACCGCCCTCCTTAATGCTCTCTGTTCTTCACCAACCTTATTAATATTCTTTTCATAGTTGTTTTTATCGACTTTTTTTCACTGTCCTTTTCACCACTCTTATAATTTCTCATCCCACTGTTCTCGTCACTGTACTTCGAACTAGTTGTCTCAATGCTGTGACTCCACACTTCTATCTCTCTTTTCACTGTCCATCTCACCGATTTCCTCTCTGTATTTTCCTCTAGTTTTAATTTCAAGTATTTAACTATTGTTGTATATGTTTATCTTCACCACTTGTCACACAAATAATTTGACATACTCACTTTTTGTTTTTTTTTATTATTTTGTAATACTGTAGTATACATAGCTGCTAAAACTTAGTCTGCAAACGTTAGGTAGAAGTAAAACGTAGATTATAAAATACGAGATAAGCAATTATGTTTAATTGCAATTTTTATTTTCTGTTATTATAAAGTACTTCAAATTAAGTTATTAAAACGTATTTTATATTTATTCATGCAACTTGAATTATAAATGATTAGAAGAAATACTGTAAGGTTAATATTTTGATTTGGGCGACTTTATCCTGTAAGGTTTATATTAAATGGGGGCTCCACCAGATTCGATTTACGAATCAATCTATGCTTGGCTTGAGAGGTATGACTCACAACTAATTGGTTGAAATAACTTCAGAGACGTTAATAGTTTGTATTAAATGTATAATTGATAATAAGATATTGTACACGACATATGATTAATTTAATGACTACAACTTTTCTACATTAATAACATTTAGAATTTTTTAAAATTGAATTTATTGGAAAAAAGCTTGAATTAACATGATACTTAATTATTGAAATTTGTTCTTAAGAAATGTACAAATTATTTAATATACAATTTCTTAATGTTTAATTTCTCAAATCGTCTCTTCCTCTAAACTTTACTTCATAATAAGTTGCTGAATCTACTAAACTAATTTTACCAGGATATTTTGATAATTATTATTCGTAATCTATAATGTTGTTAAGGGAGACTGTACTATTCAATTACTATGCAGTCTCCTTAATATTTAATATATATAACTTATCCTTTATTAAAATAGGCTAACAACTAAATATTGTATAAAATATTTGAAATTAAAAGTTTGATAATTAAGTTAACATAATTCTTTACTTTAAAACCTTATCCTAAACAGCAGTTTCTAACCTTTTTAATTGAATCGGAATCTCCTTTCAATTTCTTATTAGGTATTATTAAATCCTTGGCAGCTAATTCTCTATAAAGAAGACCCGACCAAATTGTTTAGTTATTGTTGCTCTAAAGCTATGAATTTATTTTATTACATTTATATTATTCCATATACAATTTGTTTATGATTTTATTTTAATTATCTGGATATGATTTTGATTTGATTTAATTTGCTTAACCTCGAGATCTGTCTTAACATAAATTGAAAATTTTAAATTACTTACATATTTGGCGATTTTCCCTTTTACTCACTTTTAAACTGATACTATATATTTTATTGATTATTTTATTTAACACTTTATTGATATTCATTTATCTATATTCGCACATTCACTGAACACTATTTATCCACTGGTTCCTGCGATGCCTTTTGAAATTGGTGATTGATTTTAAACTGATTGATGATTTTCACTTGGTGAGTTACTTGATGATTGACTCTTATTTGATGATTGATTTTAAATGATTTTTGTATTTTAAGGTAAAATGTACTTAGTCGTTTTATATCGGGTTTTAGGTTGAAATATACATTGTGGTGTGAAGCGGGCTTTTAGGTCTTGCCCGTTCAAAAGATGTTAGAAGAAGACCCCGCTTTTCTCGCTCTTGCCCTACTCCTGCTACCTCGTCCTTTTGAAAAACCGTTTGTCATTGGCTAAAGATTTTTCACTCATCTCCCTATTGGACTTTCATTTTTCTAAAAATTTGTCTATCTGTAAATTCTTGTAAAAGCATTCTCATGATATACTGCATTGTTCGCTAAAGCTATGTGAAATGCAATATGATTCTTTTCACTTGTTTCAGAGCAAGTTGTTCTAATGCTGCTGACTTGATTAAAATGTCTGGGAACGTAACCTAATAGTTTACACGTGTGTTACTAGTATCAGCTGTAATCTTTTAACTGTGTCCAGAGCAAAGATTTCTTCTTAACTAACTTAGGCCTACTTTGAATCTTAGAATCTTACTATAATTTGTTTTATTTTTTTTTATTTTAATTATTTTAGACTTTGGGAATATTGGTGTCTACCAATATATCCGTTACAATACTTTATAGCTTGCCTTGTTTTTTTTTTTAATTTGATATGTAAAAACGTGTAAATGAATTGTATTAATTATTCTTACAAATTATCTCAGTAACTTACTCTGATATTTTAAAATAATATTATTATTATTGCGAATTTATTATAGAATATTATTTCAATTCAGAACCAACATTACTATAGGTAAGGTTATAGTCCTATTACAGAATGTGAAAGATATTCCCATTTTGTATTTCATTTTGTTACTTTGTACATTTCCGCATAATGCTCAAAGGGTAAAGTGAATTCTTTCGGTATAGTGCATAAAGTTATACGTATAAAATATAGAGAAAGAATAAGGAAAACCAATCAGCTGCTGAGGTTCAGGAACAGTAATTTCTTTCATATTGTAAACATGATTGAAACGAATAAAGTCAAAGTGATAAAACCTTACATAACATTAATACATTAAATGTAAACGATTGCAAATTTTTAAAACTATTGATTTAAATTCTAATCAATATCAGTGGAATTATATCCAACCATAAAATACTATATTATTGAAAGTAATATTTTTGCCTTTCTTTCAAACATTAACAACATACTAAAAATTTTAAAAATTTCATCAAATTTACAATTAATATTTACAACTATAATTTTATTATTAAAATAAAATATATTTGTTAGACGTATTTATGTTTATCTTTCCCGCTTTAACTATATGTTATAAAATTGTATCACAATACCTGTAAATCTAATGCATAACTAGAATTTTATAATTAAAAAAAAATATGTTACTTTAAATTTTTAATAATTTTTCTTCTTTCGCACTTAACCAGCAACATTGAATTTAATTAAATTACAAGTGAAACAACAATGACCAAGACCGGGATTCAACCAAATATCTTTACCATTCCGTCTGCTACGGTCAGTTGGCAGAGCGTTACCAAGGAATTTTAAAGATCCTAGGTTCGAATCCCGGTCTTGGTCTTTGTATTTTCACTTGTAATTTAATTTAAATAGAATATGATTTAAAGCAGTATATTTGCCTTTCTTTTGTACACTAACAACATACTATAAAATTATATCACAATATTTACAAACATTATTGAAATAAAATGATTATTTGTTTGTTATAGTTTGGTATTTGGCCTCTCGCCCAAGTTGGGAATCTTGTCAATTCTTAAATTGTAACACCATTTTGTGACATTTAAAATTAAAGGGAATAAAAGACAAAGTTAATAGCATTCACGATGTCCCAAAATATAATAGCGAATGAAAAATAATTTAACCTTTTTAAAAAATATTAAATAAATAATTAAATATGAAAAGTATAAACAAAATTAATGTCTCTCAAATATAAAAATATGATTGTGATTTTAAAGTTTTGGGGAAATAACTATATCTACGTAACGTTGCTGGTGATTCAAATTGTAGCAAACTGGACGAGAATATTTATCCACTGTGCCACTCTTCTCCCCTTGTACTACAGAAAAAGTAAAACAAATCTCTGTAAATACACAACTTTCCTTAAGAGTAAATATACAATAAACTCTCTGAAATTTATTTTGATTTTAATATTATTTACTTACTGTACATTTCAATCGGTTATGGTTTAAAGAAAGTTTTGCAGTCAATGACACTTAAAGACCTCAATAAACAGTGGTCATTTAAAATCTAAATGAAATGTAGGGTAAATATTGCAATCTACTTTCACAGTAAGGTTTGATAATACTGCACGTAACATAATTTACGAGCATTACATACCTTATTAGTTTTCTGTAATCTGTCTCATGTTTAAGGTTTACGAGTTTTGTTAATAATTTAGTCAAATTGAACTTTTATGGTTTACTTTATCTTTGAATAGTAAAAATTTGTATTTTTCCACTATAATTCAAGTTTTGTTGTTATAACAAATTATGCTTGGTATGGGGTCAACTCCGACGAACGCTTTGAATGCCCTCCTGTATCTTCCTCCTCTACGAGTGTTTATACAGAGACAGGCCAGGATGGGGGCGTACAGACTGCAGCAGGTAGGCTGCTAGAGAATAAGACGGCCTGCGATTGGGCACCCCAAAATAAATCAGGTTTTAAACAAGTTGTCAGACCACATGAAACCTTTAAGACAAAAATCTTCTCTATGGAAGAATGGGAGTCTGGAAGGCTATGGAAGAATGGGAGTCTGGAAGGAGTTTATATGACGAGCAGGAAATATTCTGGTTTACAGATGGCTCGAAGACGGAGGTGGGAACAGTGGGTGGAGTCAATGTGGTGCAACCTGACGGCTCCACGGTCCTGTATCTAGGCAAACATGCTACTGTTTTTCAAGCAGAAGTTTGTGTGATCTCGGAGTGCATAGAAGAGAATATTAGAATGGGATGCAAACGTAAGAACATCCTGATTTTTTGTGATAGCCAAGCAGCGATCAAAGTGCCAAATTCATATAGAGGAAAATCTAAAGTAGTGTGGCACTGCCTCTCGGCAGTGCTGAAGCTTGGCCAGAGGAACGAGGTTCCTGTGCGCTGGGTCCCTGGGCATTCAGGTATTGATGAAAATGAGAGAGCAGATGAACTAGCCAGGAAAGGGTCTGAGTCTCCTCTTGTGGGCCCTGAGCCGGAGCTTGGGATTTCCTATGGGCATGCCAGAGCATCGGTTTAGATGTGGATGCAGGAGGGCAAAGACAGGAGTGGATGCTGGAGGGTTTCAGGAACGAGTAGACTTGCCAGGAAGTTGTTTAAGCCAGGCAGGAAACATGCTGAAGAACCTATCTCACTAGGAAGAGATAACATGACGAGTGGTTGGCCTATTAACGGGTCACGGTCACCTCAGGAAACAATTACATAGAATTGGGATTGCTGAGGAGAGTACATATATGTAGGAAATGCGGACTGGCTGAATATTCGGCAGAACACATCGTACTGGAATACGAGGCTCTAGGTAGAGCCAGAACTTTTACCCTAGGCCCCCCAGGGAAGGAAAAGGAAAGGGAAACCTAGGTAACCCAATAGGTAGTATCTGTGCTTTTGTGAGAAAGACGGGCATTACTACGTGGGAATAACTAGGAAATTTAGGGGGGGGGGGTGATCTATTTGGTCGACGCCGCCGGGGTTCTTTTGGAACCTTGCAACTCATGGGGGAAAAATAACCAATTAGAATTACACCTCGAGGTGATTACCGTAAATATACTCTTTAATAAAACATACCCAGAACAAAAATATATTTAAAAAACAAATTATTTTAGTTTTAACTAAACAGTTAATATTAATTTGTTACATATGTCAGTTCTCATGTCTCATTCTCTCATGTCAGTTCTCTACTCAGCTCCAACTGTATTTTATATGAAATAACTTCAAATGTATTTTTTTTTAAGAGACAGCTGTTGCTTACTTTAAATTGAGGAGTTTTCATATGCAATGTTTGATTACTATCTTAATATACATTAAACTGGAAGGATTTCCAATTTTAACCGATTTTCAGGACTGATTTATTGATAATTTGCACGAATGTTTTATGTATGCAATTATTTTTATAAAGGTGCTCAGTGGATCCTTATCTAAGGTCACGTGGACCGAAAAATAGGGACTATAGAGTCTTTAATACTAAAGTTAATAATCTGTATAGTTCTATTAAACATATGTAATTAAATTAAAATACTTTTTAATACAATATATTAAGATACATTTACTTTCTTTTGTGATTATTTTATTCCAGTTCTATTACTGTTTAACTAAACAAATGCAACAAAATGTTAAATGTTTGTATGGTATTGTTTCATTTTTGTCTTAAATATTGGGGTATACAAATTTTGAATAAATAATTGGATGGCATTGCAGAAATATTACCTTACATTTATTTGGTCACACCGTTTTTTCTTCAAAAAACTCAGTTTTAATTTCACAGTCTTTTGTTTCCACTTTATCTTCTAGCTTACATAATATTTTCCTATTATGATTTTCTTTTATTTTAGTGTAATTTTCTGGATCTTTTCCTGTTTCTACAATGATCTAACTCTTTCATATAAGTTAAAATTAAATTGTTCTTACTCTTTCAACGGCTATGTTAGTATAATCGATATTCTAATTTTGTGTAAAGATAAATTAAAACCTCCTTTTATGTATCTTAAATTAGCCTATTCTAATGTATACAAATAATAATAGAACGTTACGTTTAAAAAAATAGAAAATAGAAACTTTACGTTTTGAGTTTTTGGAACACCTTGTATATCCTAATAAAATTTGTACATAAGGTTAAATGATTTAAAACAAAAGGTCAAATATTTTCTATCTAAAACAATTTTTAAAATGATACGCCATTTCCATATTTTTTACAAACATTGTATAATATAGTTTGTTAACTTGTTAAGCAGGTTAGATATTAAGAACAAAGTCTTTTCAATAGTGGATATCTCTACTACTGTTTCTAGCCTTGAAGTAATTTTTTGAACGATCCTTGAGTTGTATAATACATTTACAGCCTGGAAGATAGGGCTTCACTTGAGTAGCAATTGAAATACTTAATTGGCCCATTTAGGATTCAATAGGAGACAACGTGTTGCATCCATTAAAATGTATGCAAAGTGGCATAAAGTAGTTTAAAACTATACAACATCCTTTTACAAAGAAACCCATACCAGTAATTTATTATGTTGTGAAAATGCGAGCTATTAGTTCTTCTTAATTCAACATTATACACAATTTATTACATTACCTATAGTAATAATCTCATTTTTTACAATTTTCTCTTTACTGTGATATAACTCAGTTTTACTAAAATGTTTTTTTTATTCATTCATTTTGTAGTATAAGTATTTGCCAAACATCTTAAGCTAAAGAATAAGTATGTAGTTATTTTCCGTCAGCTTGTAAAAGAGCCAACTACCGCTTTCTTGAAGTCCTCCCTCCTGCCAAATGTTCATAAACCTACCTGGTCTTTAGCAGAGATTGAAACTGGGATAAGGATTGCCTTCGGAGAATCGTTATAAATGAACAACTCTTTAATACTTCTCTATTTTCTCTTCTTACTCTACTACCTTTTGCATATGACATCATTAACTATAACAACAGGTCCACCAAAAAGTGACTATAACAAGATTGTTTATGTTTGAACTACTTTGATTAACATAAATGAAATATTAATTATAATAATGAGAGGAAAATAATAATATCGTATTGTTTATGCAGCCCTTGGCTTGTTAATAATTAGATACACTTAAGTTCAGTTGCATAGAAAAAGAAGAAGAAAAAAAACACTGATGTCAGAAGACTAGTTTGAGACAAAACAACTTTACCGGTTTAGCAAGCTTAAAAGGAAGTTAGAAGAATGTGTGAAGGGAAAAAGGACCCTTAAAATACAGCTGATGTTACTAAATGTTTTGGTATATTCTAAAACTACCAAACATTTTTAATACGTAAACAAACTAAACTTTTGTACCTTTTACTCAGGAACAAATGACTATATTAAGCTGAAATGTTTACTACTCTTAGTACGTACCTGAACAGAGATATAGCAAATAATGAAGTAATTAATTTAGATATCATTAAAATTTTTTAAGCCATATTTTAAGAAAATTTAAAACCAATAAAAAATAATCAATGTGCTTATTATAATCTTAAAATAAGAAGTAAAAGTTGCTCAAATACTAGTAAATGTGTTTCCTTAACAATATGAAATTATAAAAATTCATTGTAGATTATTTAAAGTTAAAGTCTGAAAAATATATATTTATTTGAACAAATTCTGTTTTTAACAAACTGTAAAAATAAATTTGAAACAAGAAACCAACGAAACAAATTGGAAAAGTCTTTTATGTGGAGTTCAGCAAACAATAAACAAGGCTTACCTGGGGCGGAATAAGCAAATGTTGCTTTATTCATTGTGTCATGGCTTTATCATGATAATATAGAGATACGTTTACTCAACAGAAAAACGTAACTTGGAAGAGTTTTGTATAATCTAACTGCAATAAATAATATAACGCTTTAATAGTTATGCTTTTGATAGGCCTTATTTTAGTGAACATCTAAACAAAAAGTTTAATATAATATTTAAGTAACTAAAAGAGAATATATTTATTTTGAGCCAGACAAATTTAAAACAATGTTTTCCTAGTAGATAATATGGACTTAACTTAGTGATATTAATTTTGTTGACAGTTTAGTTTTGTTATTAAAATAACAATCAATCCTGTTCTGTAATTAAAGAAATAAATATGTTTAACATGACTTCATTAAAAACTAGGCGAAACCCCTGCGTGCTCCCCACAAAAACCTACTTGGAACCTTCTACACACATAATCATGTTATGTTTTCTTTATAATAAAGGTGTAGGATTAATAATAACCAAAAAGCTAAGATGGTAAATAATGTTAAATGTTCAAATCAAATTATTTCGTATATTTCATAACAGCAGTTACAATAAAGGTTAAAAGAACCATCAAGGATCAGGTCTACACTTTAGTAAAAACCTAACCTAAAAGTTAAATAGTTAGATAGTGTGAGTATTTTTTACTTCAACAGATGGCTTTGTTCACAAAAACCTATCTTAAAAGTTAGAAATACAAATAATTGCTTCAAAGTTTTGAAATCAGCTGTTAATGGAAATATTAGAGCAAACATCTGTTTTATCTGTTATTTTACTCAATCGGTTTTTTCGGTGTGGTAATGAATGTAAAAACATTCAAGCAATATGTCTTGGTTCAACAGTCTAGGACTAAGTTAAGAACGTGTCCGACTAAATTTACAAATATTGAAATAAAAATGATTTTATCAAAATTAATTATAGCCTATGTTACTCAGGGATAGTGAAGATTTAAAAAAAAATGTTTCAATTGGTTCAGTAGTTCCAGAGAATTGCCCCACACATACAATCAAATTTTACATCTTTACAATATTAGTTAGTAGATAAAAACATCTCTTACTGGATATGTATCATCAGTTCATCAGGTTATGTACTAACATTAACTTCTAGCAACTTATACGTATTTTTAACCGACTTCAAAAAAGGAGGAGGTTCTCAATTCGACCTGTTTATATGCTTTTTTTATGTTTGACCAGCGATTACTCCGAAACTAATGAACCGATTTCGATAAAAAAAGTTTTAATGAAAGAGGATCATCCTCCGGTGGTCCCACTACAATTTTGTAAGGATCGGCCTAGAAGTAAGCTAGTATTTGCCAATACAGTACGTCGTTTTTGCACAAGATGGCGGGAAATTTGAATTTTCAATTAGAATTCATTGTAAGTTTTTATGTTTGTCCAGCGATTATTCCGGAAATAATGAACGATTTCAATAAAGCTTTTTGAAGTTAAAACCCACTGACCCATTGGACACTTTTTTGCGTGGGTATCTAAACGAAATCTCACGTCACGAATCGTCACGAATATCTCGCGACACGAATAAATTCAAATTTGCTCTAGTGTAATATATTACTGGTTTATAGCTGTCGTACCAGCTTAGTTCAGGTAAATAAGTAAAACGTTTTTATAACAGTCGTACCCGGCTTCGGTCAGGTAAATAAGTAAACCTTATTTATAGCTGTCGTACCAGGATTCGGTTAGGTTAACAAGGAACACTTTTTTTAAGCTGTCATACCAGGCTTAGGTCAGGTAAATAGGTAAAACTTTGTATAAATGTCGTGCCTGACTTCAGTCTGGTAAATACGGAAAACTTATTAAAGCTGTCGTACCCGGCTTCGGTCATGTAAATAA
>JAGFPH010002905.1:65098-81677 GCA_018207615.1 Philaenus spumarius | reverse complement strand
TTATAGCTGTCGTGCCCGGCTTCAGTCAGGTAAATAAGGAAAACTTAGTAAAGCTGTCGTACCCGGCTTCGGTCATGTAAATAAGGAACGGATGTTTATATTTGCCAAACCAATTTTTTTATAACTGTCGTACCCGGGTTCGTTCATGTAAATAACGGACAGATGGTTATATTTGACATACATAAGTTAAATACAGTAATTTATAGATGTCGTACCAGACTTAGTTCAGGTAAATAAGTGAAACGTGTTTACAGCGGTCGTACCAGGATTCGGTCAGGTAAATAAGGAAACATTTTTTTAGCTGCCGTACTAGGCTTAGTTCAGGTAAATAAGTAAACCATTTTGTAGATGTCGTACCAAGCTTAGTTTAGGTACAGTGACTAGATAGAGACAGTGTGGCCATATGAAAGTGGCCACCATGTTTTTCCTAAAAGTAATGTCATCTGCTCAAAATTATAATGTAAAGATTAGTGTTATATCTCTTTGTAATTATAAGAGAAATTACCTCTTTGTTTTTTTTAAAAAGGGAAAAACAAGCGATTTAATTGTTACAGTTTGATATTTATATTAAAATTAAATAATACAAACTGTGTTTCTTCTTAAAAAGTGTATTCTGTTTTTTTCGTGTAAAAAATTTAACAAATATAATAGAAACAGATAAGAATTTAGGATAAACATGGCTGCCGGCCAATAGGAAACAAGACCTCACTTGGCCACACTGTCTCTATCTAGTCACTGTAAGTTTAGGTAAATAAGTAAAACTTTTTATAGCTGTCGTACCTGGCTTCGGTTATGTAAATAAGGCACAGATGTTTATATTTGTCATAACAAATATTTTATAGCTGTTGTACCCGTCTTCGGCCAGTTAAATAAGGAAAACTTCTCAAGTTTGTATAGGACATTTCTATAATCGTTAATAAATACAATGATCACTCAGAAATACGTTTTTTCTCTTTTTTACCATTTTCCAACAGCTTATTACAAATTAACAAATCAATCACAACCAAATTTATTGAAATTTGGACAGGACGTCTGTCGGATCAGATATTAATAAAATATTTCTTAAAAAGCCAGTTTATTCAAATTTGTATGATTTAGCAAATATTTTAGTTGAAAATTTGAGTCAACTAGGTATAAATACATTACATAAATGCTCACGACGTCGTCAATTCATTTAGGCCTACATTTACACAAATAAAATGAATGTAGAGTTGTGTCATGCATTTAATCAAATAATATAAAAGCGAGTGTACGTTCGTGAGTAACATATAATATAACAGCTAATTTCACTCATCATCTGTAATACTTAAACAAACCCAGTATAGATTATACTTTGGGGTTATGTTTACAACTTCAATCATTATAATTTCTTGTAAAGTTGATTTTATTTAAATAATTTAATAATAAATTTGGCGCCGACTTCAAAATTTGTATTGTATCGGCTTTGAATAAAGTACGTTTGTTCAGTATACAAATTATTTTTTACTTTTTAGTTTCAGCAATATTTTTTGAAGTATATTAATTTTTTTCAAAAAATTATTATAATATAAACATAGCTAATTAGATCATCACTTTAACAGAACAATTACATCGGTAAATTGTTTAAAAACTGCTGCTCTTGTAATTCTAGTAATTGTTAATTACATTTAATATTGGCACCTTTAAGAATAAATCACTTGAACACACATAGAAGCGGGAAAGCTGATATATAAGTTTATTATTAAGTTTTTTAGATAGTAGGTTAAACATGTAGCTTTTCTGTAGGCCCATACGTTCAAGTTTAAAAAAAATGTAAGATACCTTTAACTAATAATTAATACTATTTTTAATAGCAAAATATAATAGTAATAGGCCTTATTATTATTATAACCCTTAAAATTTATTTGGTAGTTGAAGTTTGTATGTATTGATTTTTGCATAAGGAAGTGGTTGTATTTATTGAACTGTTATTCTATATTCTCACCGCGTCCAACATATTTTGCTAAGGTGAATCGGATTTTACCGTCACGTATTTTTCCGTCACGGTCTACTATATATAGTACACATGTTCACATAACAGAGTATATAGTTTACTTGGTAATAATAATGAAATGGAAATTGTGCTTCCTCATTTCGTAAGTTGTTTTAAAATAGTTTTCTTGGTAATACCCCTGAAATGGACATTGTGCTTCCTTATTTTGTAAATTCTGTTAAAGTAGTTTACTTCCTCTCAAATGGACATTGTGCTTTCTCATTTCATAAGTTGTTTTAAAATAGTTTACTTGGTAATACCTCTGAAATGGAAATTGTGCTTCCTCATTTTGTAAGTTGTGTTATAATAGTTTACTTGGTAGTGTTAAAATAATCAAATTTTGTGTACTTTGCAAACATTTTTTATGCAGGATTTTTTTAGCAACCAAAATAATTTCCATAATATATTTTATGTTTATCAGAATATCGTTATAAAAGTGTATTCTACTTTTTTTTATAAGAACGTACTCTTAAAATAAAATAACTGTATGAACTAATTATTTCAGTAATAGTGATTAAAAGTCACTTGTTTCTAAATATAATTGCAAATAATTTTCATAGACAGTTAAAATCGATATCGAAAGAGTCATAGTTTTCAGCACAAACATACTATATGGTTTTTTTATATATATATAAAAAAATGCTTTTATTATGAAAGTTCAGTGGTGTTGAGTTTATTTAAAGGTTATTTATTTTACACTTTCAGTAATCAATAAGTAAAAGCACAGAGAAGATTTTGTTATTAAAAACACTGAATACAATAAAAACGAAATCACCCCCATAAGCCTTTCAGCTAGGGGGTTGTAGCTAAGCGGATTTCACACCTGAGCGGAAACAAATTTAATAAAGTTGAATTGTAAAGAAGCCAAACTTCGATAAGGATCAACATTTTGACTAAGAATCGTGTAAGCTAGGGTTTGTTCTTTAAAATCATGGTTTTGCACAAAGTAACTTTTGATTTATGCATGTTTTTGGTATTATAAAAGCAAACATTATTTTTTTTTAAATAGAAAAACAAATAGTAAACAATGCAGTTACTTATTGCTATCACGACATTGAGTTATGGTTGCGCCTGTGTATATAATACATAAGGCACGATAATGCAGTCATTCTACGTGCAGTGTGAACTGTTTAGATATTGTCAGATTGTAAAGAACAACACGCTTAACCACATTTCTGTATCGTTTAACAATATACGAGAAGGTTGTTCATAAACACAAATTTATAAAAAAAAAGAATTTTTCTAATATCCAGGTCTCTATACCCAATTTACAGTTTACACTTTTCGTCTTCATTTTGGAAATTTTTTTAAACATAAATTTAAAAAGATTCAATAAAATAGAGTAACCTAGGAAAAATGTTTTTGTCGAACGAACAGATAGTGGTGTTATATATTAATTCCTGAATATTCCATTGTTGCTAAAACTATTGGTTATTGAAAAAGATAGGCTTACTAGTACTTAAAAACAGTCTAGCTAAGTGAGGTGAACATACAAAAGGCGATTTTGGTATTAAAATTAAGAAGAAATTTCACAATTTTGATCACGTATCTTAATAAATGTGTTCATGTCCCTTGTCGATGCCTTGCCTGGAATGCTGGAAAATATCCGGTGTCTCGAAATTGATTATACCATCGGCGCAAGTAGTTCTGGTACATTGCTCCCATACGTCAGTGTAAAATGTCTTTGTACGTTCATAACTGCACGGTTTACATTGTATTGATTCGATAAAAGAAAGGCTACTTTCACAGAGGCCATCATCCTCCAAGGCCACACTTACTAAAATACAAAATAATTTATAACTTTCTTCACTTAAGGTTAAAAATTGCTTCAACATACGAAGAAGAGATTTGACTACTGTATTATAGAATTTGATAGTTTAATAAAATAAGAGCTATTACACTCGACCCAACTTGAAAACGGTTCGTCGGAGGAGGGTAAAACTTCGTTTCTATCCGTTTCAGACCATTTGGAGACGATACCCAAATATTATTATAATATACCTTTATTATATTATAATATTGTGACTAGGTGCCATACATAATGCATATCAAATTAAATTTACTATAATCCTGTGCAAAGGTGTTTTTTTTATCAGTTCCCGGAACAAGGAACAAAATTCATCTGAAACTCCCAGTATTTAATACTAGTTATTTCCTGATAAGAAAATTATTATGTAGTAATGCGGCAGTGCTGCTTATGGGTTATTCTTTCTTTAAATGATGATTTTAACAAGAATATCACAGTTCTTAAACGAGTACAATAGGCATTAATAATCACTCAGGTTTTTCGCTTTATAAAATAAATAAATGGTATCAGAAACTGGTACTTACTTTCTCACAAACATATTGAAATTATTAAACATATTCACTGTGACTTCATAATTGTATTAAAGTTCCAACATTACAGTTGGAGAATAACTAATAAATATTATTATTATTAGCTAAACGAGAATTTTTAGAAAGATGCTGTTTTTGCATATGGTAGGGTATATTAAGGTCTACAAATAAGCAAAATTTTATCAAAATCGTTAAAGCCGTTGTATTATTAAAAACATTATAACTGGTTTTTTAGTTGTTTTTTGGCCAAAAAGGAGGTTGTTTTTCAAAATGTTTCAAAACTTTTTTCGTGCATCTGTACAGGCCTAATTGACATGTTTGGTGCAAATTTGTTCCAAATCGAAAGTTTTCTCTCTAGTGTTTTTAACATGGGCACTTTTCATCTTATTGGTATATAGTCATTGATTTGAAAGGACCTTCCCCAACATCCTGAAATGTACGGAAGCTCAAAAGAGGAATCTAATGACACATCCACAAAGAGACACGCCTTCGCCTGGGAGATTTATTGGCTTAGCCCGTAACGAAAGGACCGTCACATAATATGTGTGATAATACATACATTCCATAACATATTACCCTTAAGTTACACAAAGATGTATTTACAATCAACTACGTTTAAATGCGCAATTCTTTACTTTTAGCACATTTAATTTAGGGCAGACTAATGAAATCAGGGGAGCAGCGTATAGCGAGGAAGTCCGTTTGCAAGTAACTAGGTTCGAACCAACTCAACCTGAGTTGGAGGTTCCAACTGTAGCAGACTGGGGTTTACCACCTCGACTAATCTGCTTAAGGGTCTTCTATACCTTGCGTAAAACAGCAAAAACATGCACTTCGTACTAACGTGTTTCGGACGCCCTTTTTCAACCTAAAAAGTTGTGAAACATCTTAAATTGTTCTTAAAGGCAATGTGCTTTTGTCTTATATCTCATAATTGAAAGATATTGACTGCAACTCATTTTAATCAACGGTTCAACTGAGTAAAAATCGATTATTTTGAATGCATTTTTTGGGAGTTTTACGCAATAATTTCCATATTTTAAGCTAACACGTAAAAAATATAAAGCCTTCTTTATAATTTAAAGTAGTTTCCCAAATTATTAATTTATAAATAGAATCCGAAACACGTTATTAGGAATGCATGTTTCAACGATTTTGCGGCTTGAGTCAGGCCTTTTTGTATTAAAATCATACTGTACACACGGGAGTTCTCTTCAAGGTAAAGAAGAGCCTTAAAAGGTGACACAGAATACACGATATGCAGCAGGTACGAGGTAAATTTACTCATCGTGAAAGGAAACGGTAAAAGTATTTAGTAATGGTTATGCATATTTGGTACTACAACATGTTATTGTTACTTAATTTTTATATGTTATGTAAATTAGGCTAAGAGAAAGTCTTGCCATAAAAGCGTATTCTACAAGCTGAATTATCAATTAATCTTGTTGTGGCATATTGTAATGGAGAACAGGCGATAGTAAATTATTAAAACTGCAACAAACACTTTGGGTTAAGGAAGGTTATTTAATGCAACAATATAACACAGATTAATGAGTCTAGACGCAGATAACAATGACAGCATCCCTCTAGAGGATGCACTATAATAGAGGGTGTTATACGCATACACACCCTTCGGATAATAAATCCAAGACACTGATTGAAATTAACTTCGAAGATTTTAATTAATGCAAATACTGCTATTAAATCTTCTACTCGGATGGATAAATAAACAGGAGTTTATATTATGTTTAGGATGCTCATGGATATAATGTATTTTGTTGTTTTAATTTCTTTACGTATTGTCTCATTTTGTTTTTTATAATTATAATATATTGTTTAAATTAACAAAACTCTATTTATATTACAAGCAATATGCTACTCAAGATGTTTTTGTTTAAATATAAATTCTCAATTATAAAGTCAATAAACAAGGAAAGTGACATTTTGACTGGAGATACAAAACCTTTGGTAAATAACAAGGTTTTACCAAAATTATAATAACAACACATTAACACGTCAAATACTAAATGTAATAAACTAACCATCTAACAATTGGCAAAAACCACGACGGGAATATAATGGTGGTGGTCATCATAAAAGTAAATTATGACTCTCAAACAATGTTTTACTGATCAAATGATAAATAAAAACATATTTTTCTTATTTACCCAAAAATATTTGCTTCCCCTGTAGTCGTTGTATCAAATATATGAGTACCTCAAACACCACAAGATTTTTTTTTTTAAATTTAGCTGAAATAGGCATTTTTGAACCTGACGGGTGAGAAGGAATATTTAATAATAATAACAATAAACTAATTCTCAAACATATACATTTAATAATCCAACGCGTTTCATCGACAAAGTCGTCATCCACATTGACACATGAGCTACAACTAACAATTTATAACTAGTTTAACCTAGTAGTAAGCTACTAATTTATAAACCTCTTCAAGAAAGGGCGTAGTCTTAGTTTCTAAACAACCAATAGGGTTATCGTAACTTGAACAAGAGAAAGTAAATACCAAAGTGAAAAGGAGATAGAGGGAGGGTAATATTATAGAATTGTGTTAGATTAGGATATAACAGTTATATACAATTATTTTAATAATAATATATGTCTAATCAATCATTAGACAATGAAGCAAATACTAATAAATGTTAAAAATTTGATATTAAAAAATACATATAACAAAGTAAAAAAAAAAAAATTAACAAATCAAATAAAGAAATATCATATATACAGTAATAATAATAATACCATCTATAGTTTAATCTGGGTATAAGCACTGTCAATGACAGCAGTAATCTATTTTACGACATCAGTAGCCTATGTACAAAAATAAAAGCAAATCAGGATATATTTTTTTTAATTTCGGGAATAGTACATGAGTACCACATATAACAAAATTATAAAATAATAGTTGATATTTAAATAAAACCCTTTTAAAGCTATAAATTCTTCAAGGTTAGACGAGTAACAGTTTCTTGTTTGATTTGAAGGAAAACAAACAGTTCAAACATGGTGAGGTAAACGTTTCCCTGAATTTTCCCCGCAACAGGTAATTTGGGTGCACAACATTAACCAATTGGGAGTCACGGTCACGCACGAAAGTATCCATGTAAATCACTTAGTTCGGATCAATAAATTCTAAACCTACACACATGTTACACACATGTTTATAGAAAAAGTAGCTTAATTTGTAAACAGTATTGAGGTTAAAACCAATCATAGTTTTAAATTTCCTCTTGCATTTAAACTATATGCATTTGGTGGTAGTTTAGCTTAATTTTACACTTAGTTCAATTTTAAACACATGTTTGAAAAGCTTGCAGAACATTTTAGATAGATGTTTTAGGTATTTGTAAATCCACACAGCAATTCCCAATAAACAAAGAATACGTTCAACATTTTACTCCGATGGTTTTGGCCAGTTTTGTGTACACTTCCTTTATCTAGAAATCGATTGTATTTGAAGCAGTATCCAAAATTCAGTATTTGAAGCAGTGTATTATTTAAAAAATAATAGTTTGTGTAAAATTAAGTTTAACACAGGCAATATATTTGAATTGAGCAAATCAATGTACACTCTAAGCTTTTTGTTGCACTGTTCACATCGTACTTACCAGATGTTATACATGCTATTTTTACAACACTAGTCGACAACCTGTCAAGGCTACACTAAAAACCGATTGCACAATAATTTACAAATTTATTTTACATTATATGTTAACAATTCGGTAAGTAATAATAAGTTTAATTATTCAGGTATTCTTTTTCTCTTTCGTAGTTTGACGGACAATCGTGTAATAGTACCGATTAAAACGGTATGGCGAATGTAAACACCAATGTTTTTATTGAAAGTAAAAAAAAACTTTTGTTACATTTATTTTTCTTATCGACTTAATAAGAAATTGTTAATTAACTTTTATGTTCTTTAACAACAGAACTTTTTATATTTCAAACGAAGGGATTCTATTTTAGTCACGTAATAAAGAACAGACACGTGGTATATATTTCTAATCAACACAAACTTGCAATTGCAGGAGGTTTACAAAGGGGCCTCACTACTCTCCTTGATTGCAATCCATACTGTTCAATTATTAGTTTTATGATTTGAAAATATTTTACTTTATAGTAAGTAATGTTTTATAATATAGACAGGGTTATTAAAAAAGAAGTAGACACTTTTCTAAATCAACAACATCGAAGCTGTATAATTTACACCAGTCATGTTGGCATCAGTGGGTAGCTAATAAATTAAAGTTTTATTTTAACAGCTGATTGTTAGAATATTGTTGCTAGATAACTCTTCTTTTTGTTGATGTAAAAATAGTTAATAATAGCGTTGAGAAAGCATTTTGTGTGTTTGAACTAGAGAAAACTCAATCAGTTAATTTAGTGCAACTCCGTTTTACGACGCGCTTTCAAAAAGACCCACCAGGTAGGCAGGCAGTCTATTTATGATTGGCACAAGAAATTCGAAAATATAGGTTGTTTGTGCAAATCAAAAAGTTCTGGCAGGAAATCACTGGAAGAAGATCGTGAACTGGTTCGAGCTTCTATCCTGCGCAGCCCAAAAAAGTCAACATCCAGGGTAAGTGTAGAACTTCAAATTCCACAGCTATCTGTTTGGATGATTTTAAGAAGTTTAAACCTTACACGCTACAGCTGTTGCAAACATTACGTGATGTTAATAAGGAGAAACGTTTTGCATTCTGTGTTGACATCCACGCACGTTTTGAAGAAGATGGATTCATTGATCGACTAACCTTTGGGGACGAATCAACGTTTCATATCAGTGGAAAGGTTTACAAACACAACCTGCGTATCTGGGAAACACAAAATCCTAGAGTAATTGTTGAACGTGAATGCTATTCTCCTAAGATAAACGTGTTTTGTGCTGTATTAAAACAAAAGATATACTGGCCTAACTTCTTTCAAGAAAGTAGGATCAGAGGCACATCCTACTTGGACATGGTGAGTGAATGGGTTATCCCTCAACTGGAGGAAGACAGTAATAACTACATATTTTTTCAAGATGGAGCTCCACCGCATGGAACCATGATGTCAGAGAATACCTCGATGAGCAGTTACCAGGTCGTGCAACTGACGGCAATGTGTCACTCATGCGTCGGGCACCTAGCAGTTCAGACTTTACCCCATGTGATTTCTTTCTGTGGGGTTAAGTTAAAGATCAAGATTTTATTCCCCATTTCCATTGAGCCTCTTGGAATTAAAACACATAAGAAGAGCTATAGAGAGTGTTGACGTTAATTGACTATCGAATTGATGCTTACCGTGTAACCCGGGGGGCTCATACAGAAAATCTACAACATTGTTAAAAAACATTTGACATGTCCTCTTTGTAATGGTACTATTAATTTTGTTCTGTTGATAAAACCCGTTTTCTATGTTCAATAAAAAGTGTCTATTAAAAAAAAAAAATAAACCTGTATTAGCTGTTTTCCGTCTTATGATTCTGTTTCTGCTAATGGTGTGCTTATGCACCATAATACTATATGTAGGTTAATACTCCATTACAGATAGTCCTTGATATTACAAACTTTTAAACACTTATACATACAAAAAATACATAAACGACCATACATTGAGCGAATAATATTTGTACTTGGTTGCGTGACAATGTTAACTCCATTGTTTTGGACCCTGTACAAACGACATTACATAATTCATTTATCATGGTATTTAACTAATATCGGCTGCATCGTATTGGTCATTGGACTGGATACTTACTTTTAAAATTCTTTTTATATTTCAAACACTTTGATTGTATAATTAGTATTCGCTTTTTGCAACTTTTAAAACTTTTAAATTTGTATTGGCATTTGTACATGTAAGGATTTTAATTATTATGACTTGCTAGGCTTCTTATGATTTTATTACTTTCACACTATACTATAGTATTGAGAAAGTATTGTGATCGCAAAAAAAAAACGATATTGAGATTTTTGTGGGAATATCCGATTTGGGTCCCCCTGAGTCCAAAAAAGTGTTTTTTACAAAATGTCTGTCTGTATGTATGTCTGTATGTCTGTATGTCTGTATGTATACAAACCTAGAGGGAAAACTATTCGATCGATTTTAACCAAATTTGCACCAGACATGTCAAATAGGCCTGTGTATATGCACGAAAAAGGGTTTTGAAAATTTTTGAAAAAACCCCCAAAAAACAGTTATTATTTTTTAATAAAAAAACGGCTCTAACGATTTTGATCAAATTTGGCTTATTTGTCGCCTTTAATGTGCCCTACCATATGCAAAAAACCCGCATCTTTCTAAATTTCTAATTTAGCTAATAATAATAACTGATTTTTGGGGTTTTTTTCAAAATTTTTCAAACCTTTTTACGTGCATCTATAAAGACCTAATTGATCTGTTTGGTGTAAATTTGTTCGAAATCGATCGAATAGTTTTCTCTCTAGATAATAATAATAATATTTATTAGTTAATCTCCAACTTTAATAAAAAAACACCTCTCCTACCCCACCCTACAAGTCACAGTGAATCTGTTTAATAATATATATGTTTGTGAGAAAGTATGTGCCAGTTCTTGGTAGGCTACCGTTTATTTTAAATAAATTTGTGTTCTAAAATGTTCTTCCGTGTGTCGGTATTAAACATTGTTAGAGTTACTGAAGCGTAGTGTATAGACAACAGATTTTCTGTCATTCTTCGTTTATGTTGCAATATTTTTTTAAAGCATGTTTTCCGTATTTTAGAACTATTTCAACAGTCATTTCAATATTTTTGTATCATTTGTGTTTGTAAAAGTTTGTCGACCATTGTAATATTTTACTATTTCCCTTGGGCTACATATGTTGTAATCATCGTCGAAGTCTATTGTACACTAAACACCAGGAAATTATAAACATTGTAAATTATAAAGGAATATAATCACATACAAATTATATATAATAAAATTGTTTATTTAGCAGCAACGGTTCGGATTTCCACCCTCTCTACCCGGGTTCAAACACTAAGTTAGTTAAAACGGTAAGGAACAGATCAATAATAATAATACATCAATAGCTCAGTGATAGAACGCTTATGTCTATATTTATTCACACAATCAACTCAACTTGGTAACTAAGCTACCATTTAACATCGGGTAACAAAAATATCCCTCTACAATTCCTATACCAGGTATTGGGTTCACAAGACAGACTGAATGTACAATATCGGCTACTAAAGCGAGTTACGTTTATGTTAATAGCCCCAAATCTCTGAATTCAACGTGACTTTAACAATAGACCAAAATACTTTGTTTTGCTCACGCAGTGTGTTGTCTTCAACAAGTCCTGCCCTTCCTTCACTCAAGATCCTTCCTGGACGTCCCAATGGTCCAAACTTTGAGCTGAGTAGAGATCCTTGTCTTGATCCCCCGGCCTCACTTTCCACAACAAACTGGCCGAACTTGCATCTCGTCGGCTCACTGGTCACCCTACACTCTCCTCTGGCCGATCACCCTACAGTGGCCGAGATTCTAGATTCGGATTATACTATATAACTCGTCTAGCTTCCTATTGACATCTCCAACGAAACAACCGCTGCTTTCGTAGCATTTGTTTTGTTCCGCGTTATAACCTTGCCACTATTTCTGTATTTATAATATACTTCCTGGTCTATCTTGCTATCCAATACCTTTTCATATAAAACACTAATTCTAATAACTAACATAACCAAATATATCCAGAATCCCGGATTAATCATAACACTATACATATTATATAAATTTCTAGCTGTCTTCTCCGCTAACACTAGAATGCAAATTTAAAAGCACCCCAAGATTTTTCAGGAAATCATAATTTTTTGTGACAGTAAAACTTATTGTGATTTTCTTTAGACATTCTTAACTTTATTTCGATTTTTCACTGAATTGAATTTTCATAAACCACCTTATAATTTATATTTTTCATACAATTCGATTGGTTGATTCAAGTTCTACACTTTTAATAGTCTACTCGTAAATAGCTCCGACATCAGGTCATATAGCCTATATTACTTAGAAGACAATGCTCAAAACATTATTCAAAGTTTCTTCTCAAGTGCGCATGTAGTTTTTGAACAAACAATAACTTAAATGTCAAAGTAAAACATAAAAGTTATGATCTTCCCTATCTAATATTAGGAAAGAAAAGTAGATATTTAACTTCTAGCTACTATTTTGATGGCTCAAACACAATTATAAAATAATAGTTGTAAGAAATTCGTGGTTCATATCGAAAATAGTTTTTCTTTCGCTTACTGTTTCAGTTTATCTTTAACTATTTAATCATCAAAAACCATAAAAGCATATTAGCAATAATGCTTATTTTCAAAATCGCTGCTAAGCTACATTTTAAACTATAGCTCATGTTACCAAGACGACGAACGAATACTTCTTATGGTACAAGAGCACCCCTAACCACTCATTATGTAAATCTCTCACTCACACCCTTCCATTATTAATGCTCTAATTATAAGGGGTTAATCCCTCGTAAGCAGGCATACTAAGGTTATTAGGGAGATTAGGGGATAGTCCAGTCGTTAATATCATATGTGCTTTATTTTATGATACACTTTGCCTGTTTTAGAATTTTACCCCGAGGAGAGACATTTTTAGCTCAACAACTGCTCGTGTTAAAACTTTTACTCTTTTATATTAATTCATGTGGCCTGGGTGTCACTTGTTATATTTTTCGGATTGAGTTATTTCAATACATTATATCATTTTCACGAAAACAGTCAAATAAATTTAGTTACATCACTCAAACTTAGTTCATACATTTCCGCACTATGTCCTAGCGCAGACACCACATAATATATTTATCATGTAAGACGACCACAGGGCCGTGATCTTTAAGTATCAACTTGCATTATTCGCATTTGTATTCTTGTAATTTTAAAAACAAAAAAGTTGTAAAAATAATAAAAATGTTTATTGTTTATGTATGTTTGACAAAATTGTTTAATCTGTTGTCTTATAATATAAAAATAAATATTTAATTTCAGATTTGTAGGCCTATTTGTTTTTTTTTATCACTGACAGTTATTTTATATTAATAATATAATGTAAATTATGTTTTGCTCCGAATTAACTTTCGTTCTTTATCGTAGTTGTGTAGTATATAAGATTGTGTTGTTGGGTTTAAATTATTCGTTAGACCTTAATTTAAGAAAGGATTTTTGACAACTACTTTTGGTATGTTGGGAAAATGATTTTTTGTTTTGTTTAGCACTCTCAAATTTGTGTTAATCGATTTATGTTTAAAATACTGAAACTATTCTGACTATGGAAAGGTCCCCGAACCACTCAATTTATAATATAGATTTATAAAATATTAACTGTTATATGTCAATCAATTTATCCTCTCTTTGTGCTAAAACACTACCGCGGTTTCCTATGATTGCAATCATTCATCATCAGGTGTTGAAAATATCACCCACACGAGGTTATTAAATAACTCTTACAACACTTAAACAGTACAACACAAACACAATACTAAATGGCCAGCAGCAATGTTACCGAGATTTACAACTAATAAATTACAGAACAAATTACAACAGAATGTCTACAGTAAGACTTTGCCGTGCGTACTGGAGTCTACAAATTGACTTGTGATGACTGGCTTAAATATTACATATGACAGAGAGGTCGTTGGTTTGGTAAGTTTGCTTAAATCTAAACTTAATTCGATAAAATCCAATTTTGCTGTCCACCTTCTTTACTTCGATCATAAATACACCGACCTACAGACCAACATGAAGGTGATACAATTCTGCGATTAGAGTAGATACATGAGTGTATTAGAAGAATTTGAGATTTACAAGGCATAACGGATGGAACCGCATAATGTCCTAAACGATAAATTGTGTTTGAATTACAACATCATATTAGACACTGTCTTGCAAATATCGAATGAGCAGGAATGTCATTGACCGAAGGAGGGGATCCTTATCGGTGGTTCTGACCCGTCTCTAGTGCTGACAACCATGAATGTTGAACAAATTAATTTAAATTTATACGTTGTTTGTGTTTGTGTTGCACTATTTAAGTGTTGTAACAGTTATTTAATGTTCTGACGATATGATGTTCGAGTGAGTGGTATTTAAACGCCTGATGATGGACGAGTGCAATCACACGAAACCGCGGTAGTGTTTTAGCACAAAAAGAGCACTTGACGGACATACAACAGGTGATATTTTAGTAACCTTTATATGAAACTATTTAATTTGTTTCAGATTAGAAATATAGTGGTTGTATTGAGTTCAAATAAATGCAGAAACGGAAAAATATCCTTTCAGTGTGCAGAAGAACCAACCTTCGTTATATCTTTTACAGCGTCCACAGTGCTCTAAGGGTGGATTTCAAAGGGAGGGATTAAAGACTAATTAAGGACACTCACAAATATTTGAAAATTATAAATTTAGCAAATCTAAATTTTTATTGCATTAAATATAATTTGAATGCTTTACCCTTCTCGTTATAAATCACGACTAAAGAAATAACAGATTTTAATTGCATTAAACTCTTCGAAGAATTAATTTATTTATACTTGTTCTTGTATAAAGGGATGATGTTATCTTATTATTAAACGATATTTATTAGCGAAGAAAATATTGCCTCTAGTATGTAGTAAGTAATTTCATAAATTTAGACAAATAATAAATAGTGTAACATCTGAGTAACAGAAAGCTAATGTTATGCTTGGAAATTTTAATTTTGTTCCGTCTATTTCAATATTAAAATTAAAAAAGGAAAAGATTAATGTGTCTGTCGTTTACCTTCACATATTTTTAGTAGAAGATTTTATCATTAAAAGAAGCAGGTTTTTGCAACTCTTCGAACGGGATCTTATCGTACAAAGTCAACACTTGAGAAAGTAAGAGGGAAGAGAAACATGTTTAACAAAATCAGTGTTTCTTTGAAAATGTGCCTCCACCCCTAATGACGCTGCCGCTACTGAACATATCAACAGAGAAAAAAACATTTAAATAAAAGAGATAACAATGTTATTTTTTTTTCACGACGGAAACGTGAAGGTCCCGGGTTCAACTCCCGGTCTTGGTCTATGTTTTTTCACTTGTAATTTAATTTAATTAGATAACAATGTATTGCGTGGTATGGCTAGTTGAAATAAGATTTATGATATAATATTATTCTTACTAATAATATTCACAAAACAAGAGCGTATATTATATGTTTACATTTTCGTTTTTATTTTAAAACCTATATAAATATGTTATTTCAAGTATGGACAAAGCTAGAGACGATAGTCGCCTGCACAAAGTTGTGATACACAGCATTCTTATGTTAGGATGTAGCTGGGGAACTAGATCCGTGATCATTGTATTCTCTTGGTAGGTATTCATCTGTGGTTAAAATAAAGACTTACGCCATTACACAATGTGTCTGAATAGAGAGTTTATCTACATCAGTTAAGAGGAAAAATCTAAATCTGTACCCACAGTGACGTTTGAGTATTTAGAATCAACGAAATACTATTGAACGTTACGATTCCAAGATCATATAGACGTAAGGATACTGCGAAATATAAAGAAAATAACACAAGGACGAGTTGGCAAAGGAAGGTTACTACACTCCTTATGCGAGTCTTGAACCTATTACAGTTTCCTAGCAAACAGATGACACTGATCTGAAACTAGTCCAATAAGTAGCACTGAGATATTTCTGGAATGACCTTTGAGAGGAGGAGCAGTTGGAGGTTTAATCTAGATAGGAAATACATGAGGATTATGGTAGGTATTCTACTACAGCATTGGTAAACATATGTACACAGGAGGAAACAACACTATATTTAGTTTTCTTTGAACCTCTTTTGAAGGAGTAACCCTCTAGTTAGGTGAGATACTAAGCATTTCTGGTTTATGATATATATTTATGATTCCTTATCTGTTCAGTTATAAGTAGAGGTGAAAAGGTAGTTCCTTGGATAAAACCTTAAAATGGAGATGTAATGGCTACCCCAGCTACCACAAAATAAAAATAGACTAAACACCAGCTCCGTTGAGTGAGCCGCGCTGGAGAGTTTGATGATACCAAAAGGCGACCGGCCATGAGTCACCCTAGTCCCAAGCGTCGTGTCGGCGGCTGTTCAGTGCTCATCCACCCGCCTTCACACAGGCTCTGCGACACTTATTGTGCACATTTTTCCAAGTTTTTCTTTATTTAAACAAAATAATCCCCTTCTTTATTTATTTGTCAGG
>JAGFPH010002905.1:40866-57829 GCA_018207615.1 Philaenus spumarius | reverse complement strand
TATATTAATGAAATAATACAGTTCTTACTCCTACATACTTTTATTACTCTGTTTTCATTGCTTACTAGCTACCGGTAACTACTCTGCACTAAATTTTAATTTTCCACGCACGATCACTAACAATAGTTTCGGAATCATCAATTTCCTTGTAGAAATTTCTGTTTAAAAACTAACAGTTACCTAATTGATCACGTTGGATCTAAGTCAAAATGGTTATAAATAAGTGTTTACAGTAAAGACCACGAAAGAATACCGTTGAGCGACGGGCTTGTGTACACCGAGACCTTGAAAGCTCCAATCGCCTGAGTGCGACGTTGTCACGTTCTTCCCACGCTTCTAACTGAACGCGGCTGACTCAACGCATTTATAATTCTTTAAACTGTGCGCTCAAGCCTCGAGCGGTAAATACCAAGAGTGTTCGAGACTAGTAGATATGGCAACGCTGCACGCCCATCCTATTGGCCGCCACGCAACGGTATTCTATAGTGGTCTTTAATATAGCTTGTTAGCAAAACATATAAAGTAAAAGATATCATCGAATCAAAACAAACCCGATGCGAATAACACGTAAACAACTCTACCCTTGCTGTCTCAACAACGTCGTCACTCCCTTCCCTAGAATTACATAAAGGCCAAATTTTCTGCAAGCGGAGTACCACTACAGCCAAAACATATTACAGTAGACCATGAATGACCAGACAATAGCAGTTAAGGGTTTTAATACAAATCCACTTTAGCTGCCATGGTCAGATGGTCAATCATGGAGTACATGGGATCGGATCAACCAACAAACAGAATCACTGAGTAGCGTCATCCTCAAAGTGAAAGGTGCCCATCTGTCGATGTCCACTGGCGTTAAAGAGTATCTTATTTTAGATGTCGGTTCCGATAAAAAACGATTTTTGTATGGATATAACATTTTAGGTAATGAACAGGTCACTTGGTACAGGAACATGCAACGATTCTATTCTAAATTTCTAAATGTAACATACAAAAAAATTATAACTTAAACTAAAACTACAAAAAGAAATTAAAATCTGAACAAAATTAACAAATACAACCACTTATTCCAACTAATACTAAAAAGATTAAAATCACTTAATATTAGTCATCGAGAAAAGACAGCATCATGAACTTTAAACTAATAAGTAACGAATAACTAATTACAGACTATGGTTATAGAATAAAATACTGTACTAATAAAGAAAAGCGCTTAACAACAACAACAAAAACTTTTAAAATTGCAATTGTTTCTATCCAGTTAATAACTAATTGCTTTGCGACCAGATTCAGCATCATTGCCGGCTTGGTTACAAGAGAACGTTTAGGTAAAATTACTTTCATAGAGTAAACTAAGTGTTTCAAGATGTAAGCAAAGATAGTAAGTAATGTTTGGCTAGAATATTCTTAGATATTTACTATAATCTCACATTTCAGAGGGTGCAGTATAGGTTGTTTGTTTGACATTTTTTAATATACCGAAAAAACAATAAGCCGAACTTTTTGGAAAGGTGTAAATTTATTTGAATTAATAATACAGGGTAAAATATAATTTGGTTGAAATTTACGGACCGGGAAGGACGTATTATACGTGATCACTCATTTAGTATTCGAAACAACTATTTTAACAACAATCATCACGTTGGGTCCCAAATTAAACCACGAACAAGAACTGTCAACAACACATAAAGAACAAACTTTGAAAAAGTTTACTTAATATTTTTATATATATTATTTCTCAAATGAGTGTGTTTTTTTTATTTTGGCAAAGCCATATCTTCCTTAATTCTTCATAAAAATAATGATTAAAACATAATTGTAAAGCTTATGTTTCCCGCTACTGACAAAAAATATACAAATAGATTAAAATTATGTTTTCGTTAAAAAAAGATTCATTAAAACACTTTCTTATGAAAGTTCGTATAATTCCTAATGAAAAATTCCATCTATTAGCAATCTGTTTAACTACCACGAGAGCTGTTAGACTGTTTACATTCTATCGCAATTGTAATCTATCACTCAAATCAATTAAATTAAATCAACGTAAAGCCTTAAACATTTTTGTAAACTGTTATTTATAAACCAACATAATTAAATAAACGTAATTAACTGAATTAAATCAACGTATTAAATTAGGTAAGTATAGGCCTACTCTTAAGGGTCTTCTATACCTTGCGTAAAACAGCAAAAATATGCACTTCGTATATATTACCGTGTTTCGGACGCCGTTTTACAACCTAAAAAGTTGTGAAACATCTTAAATTGTTCTTAAAGGCTATGTGCTTTTGTCTTATACGTCATAATTGAAAGAAATCGTCGGCAACTCCATTTAATCAACAGTTTAAATGAGTAAAAATTTATTATTTTTAACTCATTTTTTGGGAGTTTTAAGCAATAATTTCCATATTTTAAGGTAACACGTAAAAAATATAAAGCCTTCTTTATAACTTAAAGTAGTTTCCCAGATTATTAATGTATAAATAGAATCCGAAACACGGTATTACGAATGCATGTTTCAACGATTTTGCGGCTTGAGTCAGGCCTTTTACATTGAAATCATACTGTACACTCGGGAGTTTTTTTCAAGGTAAATAAGAGCCTTAACTTGCGAAATACTCACATGGGTCAGTTAGTACTAATTAGCTACGAAAGTACCCGATTCAATAGACTGGCGCATATAAAAACTGCGAGATATAGGTGGCTTGTAAATTGTGTAGAATCGTCAGACCTAATTTTCTCATAATTATTAATTTATATGCTGGACATGGCTTAACAAATGGCAGCAGATTTATTGACGGTTCGCGTGGACATAATTAGTGGGACTGTAATAATTAACTTGACTTATATTGACACATTGGCTTATACATTATACCGCATTCGATAAAACAACCCTTATCTATTGTGGCTCCAACTGAACCCCTATAGTTATATTAATCATAGATCAATATCCGCTTAATATATCAGTGTTTACAAATTGGTCTCTGCTCGTAAAGTAAGAAATAAGAGTATACCTAATTTTATGTTTAGTTAAATTATGTTCTTGATAATTATTTTATTTTAAATTTCACAAAACTTTATTATGATAGCGCTAACGTTAATAAATTTAGTCCATCATGTGACACACAGAAATTTACTTATGGGAACTTTATAATTTAATGCCTTTATAAAAATATATTTTAATAAACATTTTAGAACATATTAAAAGTTGTGGAAAGGAAACTAGACTTTGTAAATCTATAAGGGAAATGTTGACTGTTGGTTTATATTTCAGTATTCCTACAATACAATTAGATATCAAAATTGTTAACTTTGGTTTATTGTAAATATATGTATTTTTAAAAAAAATTAAATGTATATGTATAAATCTAAAACTTTGTTTCAATTTCCATTCATTGTTTGATTTGTTTAGGTTATTAATTAAATATATATATGTGTATATTCTTCTATTCAATTTCCTTTGTTTGTTCATTTGCTACGTTGGTGATATGTGTTTCTGTGATATGTGTTTCTGTAAAGTTTACCATATTTGTGAAGTAAATTTAAGAGGTATGATGATTGCATTTCAATATCATAATTTGTAATTTTTTGAAGCCATAAATTGACTTCATGCTACTACTGGTGGAATGTAAAGATTTGTAGGGATTCGATAGGAATGTCTTTCATGCCTAGAAATTTAGTGATTTGTGTTAATTTTTTTTTCTTAAATCCAAAGAGGTTTTATCCTGGTGATGTTTAATATTTGCTTCTATTTATTTATACATATATGTAAAATTATTGTAAGTAGTAATACTATAATAACCACAATCAAATTAAAGAAGCTTAATCTATATTTTATTTGAACTTTTATAAACCAATATAATTTTCCTATAAAATTACACATATAGTGTATAGTAAATTATTTTGTTCAGTACAAATCTTCTTTAATTAGCAGTATGTTTACAAAATGTGAGAAACGCAATATTTGAAGCACTCCGAAAAAAAACAAGAAAAGCTTGACTTTTTAAAGCATTCCACGTTTACGTAAGCCCTATTTTAAAGTGTTCTTATTATTAATGTAGGTAAGTTTTTGTTTGTCGAATCAAGTGATGTACATTATATGAACTTAATAAATAGAATTTGAATAACCATTATTTATTTTATTTTACATTGATAGAACGCTACAAGTGTCAAATTACTAAGTTAAAAGTTTTAGTTGGTTAACACTGTTGAAAGTCTACTAGTATACAATACTGGAACACTCTCCAGCTTAACGTACTTTGCAGGTAAGTGATTTACTTCGAACTTCATGCAGCAAATTCGTTCTAAACCATAATCTAAAACTTTGACACATTATTCCACCTATGGATTCAGGAAAGTTTCAAAGTTTACACTAAAACTGCGGTTAGTTTGTAAACAGTTTGTGTTTAGTTTAACTTGGTTATATTTTCTTTGACCTGTATTTTAAATTAAAAACAGATGTTTCAAAATTTCCTTTGTAAGAACTCTATAATAAATCGCAAAACACGTTTCGAGCTGTCATTAAAAATTGTGTATATATGTGTGTTCGTATTGTAACTGGTAAATGGTTTTCCAGTCGATGCTATTATACGCACAGACGACATAAACTCTATGGTCTCCAAGTTTAATAGTCAGTTACTTGCACTTTACGATAAGCATGCACCGTTAATAAAAAAACGGATTTCTAAACATCCAGCTCCTTGTTATACACCTTCTATTCGTATGTTGATGAATCAGCGCGATACAGTCTTTCGAAAAGCTAAAAGATCCCACCTGCCTTGTGATTTATCCAACTATCGGCTTTTAAGAAATAAGATCAAGCAGAAGATAAGAAGCTCAAAACTTAGATACACTTATAATGCTTTATCGACAGTCAAATCATCGGCTCAAATGTGGCGCACTGTTAAGAAAGTAGGCCTAGGTTTCGGTAAAGTAAAACATAGTTCCCCTGTATCTCTTGACCTTAATCTGTTAAACAACTATTTTTCTGATATACCGGGAGATCTTACTGCAGTAATGGGTTTTACCAATAATATTAAATCAAGTATGGTATTCAATGTACACATAATGAATTTAGTTTCAAAGCCGTTGATGATCTACAGATATTGAAAACCTTGATGTCGATTCGGAGTAATGTTGTTGGATCCGATTCTATTCCAATTAACTTCATCTAGGAAACACTACCTATAATTAAAGCTATTTTTTATAAATCTCTCACACTATCAACTTTTCTTACTAAATGGAAGTATAGTATAACTAAACAAGACAAAATCTCCTGTAGCTCCTTCAGACTACAGACCTATACACATTTTACCTGCTTTGTCTAAATATCTGGAAAAAATAGTGCGTTTTCAGGTTTGTAACTATTTAAAGGAAAATAATCTCCTTAGTAGTTTTAAGTCTGGTTTTCGAAAGGGTCATAGTACGAGTCCAGCTCTCCTCTGTGTTACAGAGGATATTTGTCATGCTATGGATCAGCGGAAAAGTACGATACTAATTTTGTTTGATTTTTCAAAAGCGTTTGACTGTGTATATCATCCATTGTTATTGGCTAAACTGATTCCGATGGGATTTTCAGCCGAATCTGTTAAATGGTTTGAGTCCTATTTGTCTGGGAGGTGCCAGTGTGTTGAGTCTGGTGAGAGGTCGTCTTCCTTGGAAAGTATTTGTAGGTGGTTCCCAGGGTTCTGTCCTTGGTCCTTTATTATTTAGCATTTATAAAAATTATATTTATAACATACTAAACTATTCGAGGTTTCATTTATATGCTGATGACTGGCGAGTGTATAATCACTTTTATACCTCAGAGATGGATGAGGCAATATATACAATAAATGTTAATATTAATGTTATCGATGATTGGGCTGTTAGGCATGGTTTAACGTTAAATCACAATAAAACTAAATCTGTTCTAAATGACTAGCAAATAAAATTGATTTAAGTAGTGGGCCGAAACTTTTAATAAAACGATTTCAATTCTAAAAATTAGTTTTTTCGAAATTATCACATTTTTTTGTTATTGCACGCTATTCTGCTCACTGGATAGCCTCGCTATCTGACAGAAATGTTTGTCTTTAGCTCACATGTAAATACTGCGGAGACACGACGAGGAGCTTCATTATTACTTATACCCAGGCACAGAACTGAGATATTTAATAAATCTTTCACTGTGACGGCATGTAGGCTATGGAATTCATTGCCGGAGAGTTTGAAATGCATCAACGACCGTGTTCAGTTCAAGAAGGCTTTGGGTTGTTGGTTCTGCGACTGTTTTGCGTAGTTTTGGGCACTCGGGTGGGATTTGAGGCATCTTGAATGTGTGTGTGTTTGAGAGTATAAGTGTGTTTATGTATATGTTTATGTACTATATTGTAGTATAATTAACTTTTAGTTTCATTTTACTTAGTAGACAAATGTGTATATTTTTAGTTTGTATTCATTATGTTTTAGAAGTAATTATTATTTGTAGTTTTGTTTCTTTATCAATTTTTATTTGTAACATGAATTTTTATGTATTTTTTGTTTTGAGGTTAAGTAGAAGAGAGGACCAAATGGTCCTAACTTCGCATCAAGAAATAAAGATTATATTATTATTATTAACTCTAATTCAATTTGGTTCGAAATTCGGTAGGCACTTTTGTTTTCTAAGTTGCTGGGACGAGTTCGTTAGCCAACAAAATTCAACAACAAAGCACTTTTTTGGACCAAAAGTTGGATTTTTTTAAATTTTCGTACTAAAATGAAACTTGTTTTAATTTGTATGTACACAAATATATATAGGAGATTATTCTGCACAATTTTTCTTTTTTACACGACCTTATAGAACATCTGGCTCCCTCAAAATACATCAAAACTTAAATCATCACAAAAGGACCCGGTCCAAATTCACGTGGGGGATTTTACTGTGGGCCAGCTTCTGATCTGAGGGCGATTGCCCATGCACAGCGAGCGAAGTGAAGCAGTCCATACTCCGAGGCCGTAAGCCAGTTCTGGATCCTTAAATGCAAGCAAATACTACAGATACATGTTGTACAGGCAGGCAGCTATTCATCGCCTTCGTGAATGTACGAATATTCCAAATAGTTGATTGAAACCCAAATCATAAAAACTTAGTTTTGAAAATTCGCTCACATCATGTCCGCAGTACAGCTGCGTAATCAAATATTTTTAAATTTATGAGGTCTTCATAATTCATAATCATTACCTTGGAAAAAACTTAGTATAATGCCACTTATATGCACGAGTTGTCTACAGTTCGATGCCTGAAGAACACGCCACTGTTCTATCACAATGAAAAGCAATTCAACCTTTTATGCACTGCCACTACACTGGATTCCACATTCACCGTGCAGTACAGAGCGGCCATAAGCCATGTTATCCATACGACTGTCTCAGCTATACTAGCCAAGTAAAAGACATCAACTCCCATGCAATGCTCGGTCAGTTAACGCAACCCACATGACAATAAATGTGATGTTCCTTGTAATGGTATTCCTTGTAATTCTCCCGTAAGACCTGTACTGCACGGTTAACGTGGAATAGAGTGTAGACAATCTGCAGTTCCCATTGTTTGTCTTTTTTTAGTCGGCGTCGGGCTACATAAAAAGTCTGCATAAAATGTGCTTAAGGCTCGGCTCCCTAAATTCAAAACGGCGAAGTTGGGTACCAATTTCGATGTTAAATAACCTAAAAATACCTCACTTTTAAGCATATTTTTGTTTTATTTTTGTCAAAAAACGAAACTTGTATTTTTTTCTTAAAGTAAAATAGACTGTGGGTGTTGATTGCTAAGGTTTTTTGCAATGTCCCTTTTTGCAACTGAGTAAAAAATGAACAAAGTTTACTATTTATATCATACGTTTATGAAAACAATAAAAGAGTTTTTGAAAATGTTTTCAGCAAAGAACATCCACATATGATAGTACTTAAAAATAAAACCAATTTAAAAAAATTATTCCACGAATTAACGGAAAAAATTACTTATTCTGTAGCATTGCTCACATGGGAATTAGATTCAATATGGCGGACAGGGAGCCACCCCTTAAGGGAACTATTTCCTTTTAAAAGCATCTGGTCCAGTAATTGTACTAACTCAACACAAGTTTCTATAATGTATTCAGTTTGTTACCGTAAATCTATTATACTATTATATACTAATTTTCTTCAGATATTCTTTCTCACGCAAAGTTTAGGGTCCATATTTTCTAGGAAAACAGGGTAGCGAGATTGAGCTATTTCTACAAACCTGGATTATCCATAAATTCGTGAAGATCCGGATGTTTTTATATTATAACAGGAGGTAAGGCACCACACTTGGCTCCACAAAAACCGACAATTCTTCAATGACTTTCTCAACACAGGATAAGGCACAAGGTGCCCCGAGACATTATCTCTACAATTTGGACCTCCAAGGTCTTCAGACATCACTAAATGCAACATATACTTGTGGGTATACACGAAGGGTGTGTTATGTTCCACTTTGTGATGAGTAAGAAGAACTCAAAACTATTATATTCTTCAGCCGGAAAAGTTATCTTACAAAAAAATTAATATGACTATATAATTTAGCTGTATTCTTAACATCTATTGGTTGTCTACTAAGCACTTGTATTAAATAACTTGATTTTGTGATTATTTTTTATTTTGTTCCATTTCTGTAATGCGTTTCCATCAATATTAAGTTTTGAGATTGAGATATTCTTCTTGAAACGAACAATATAGCCTTTAGAGGGATGTTGCCATTGTTATCTGCGTCTAAACTCTGTGTTCTGGGTTGTATTGTTGCATTAAATAACCTTTCTCAGTGGTGTCCTAAGGGTAGTTTACATGAGACACTATCGTCTATTTAATCATTAAATATACAAGAGCAAACCTCCTGAATTGTCTACTTTTACAGGTTAAATGGAACAGTCTATGAATATCAACCACATTTTGCCGTAATTAGTACCTTAGGGGAGATGACAGTGTTGAATATTATATAACGAGGATGTTTTAACGTACTGACAATTACTTTGAAAGTTAAACACATCTTCAAGCGCAAGTATGATCCCTAATATCTTTCCTAGAACATGTCTTTACATTTTTCAAAATTATTAATGATTTGATGTATTTCATGTAGAGTGTAATAGGTATTAAGATTTTCATTATTTCAAAGGCTTTGTTATTTTTCCAAATAGGCCTACGTAACTGAAACAAAAAATAGTTTTATTGGATTATAGAAATTATTGATTAGGTTCTCAAGCATGAACAATACAAATTTATATTTTAAAAATCAAACAAAAAAACACTCATTTGTTACAATGAACTAAAACATTGTCCATTTGAGCCAAATTAATTTCACTACCGTATAAGGTAATATTTTCGTGTAATCGAGTTGCCTACTCAACGCCTTTATTCCAACACTCATCCACCATATTGTCGCCGTCATCTTTTTATTGTCATCCAGAGTTATGAAACTGTACGCAATTTCAAGTTTGTTGACTAAGTAGAAGGGTTTACAAACATCTTAAACATTTGTTGCCTATCTTACAAAGTAAACTAATAAAAAAGAGCTATAATAAAGTCATTAAAAAAAACTCAAACAAACAGTTAAATACAGTAAATTGTCTGGAATACATCAGAAGTCTTGAGGCGATAAGTATATTAAATTAAATTATACTGAGTGTTAGTGTTAAATTGTTATCACAAAGTTTGCTTATACTTGCAAAAAAAAGTAAAATCATATTAGTATAATATTGCTAGTAAAATTATTTAGCAGTTTAAAAATAGTTAAAATGTTAGTATAAAACATGAAATTAAAACTGGTTTAATGTTAATTTGCTAACAATTATCCATGAATTTAAAAGAAATACGATCATTTGACACTGTAAGCAAACTGTCGATTTGTGTTAAATGAATGTTCTTCCAGGATATTAGTGTTTGAACAGGCAAGAGATTACATTGTTCAGATAGTAATTTCTTATATTGATCAGAATGTGTAATCAACTATCGCTTCAAAGACAATTTTCTATTTTGTGGTGGAAGAGCTCTGTTTGTAAAATACTAACCAACGAAATAATTTAACAATAACAAAATACAATTAAGTTTGGTTGTAGGTACAGTAGCAGGTGTTTCAGAATGAATATCGGGGTATAAGGGTTTATGGTATTTATTGCATTTAACTTACAATAAATTATAAACAATACATCAAATGAAAGCACCGATATTTACTTTGAAACAACCCATATTTAATATAGCCAGGAAACCCATCGCCATACTAAGATATGTTAACACCAAAATCTACAAAATAACAGACAACACTATACATAGACTGTAAACGACTTATATGTCGTGCTAAGTAAAAGTTATGGACAAATGAAATGGCATTGTCTACTGCCTGTAAAGGTATTATTACAATTTGGCAATACTGAACGCTTGAATGTTACAAATGCCTTACACCTTTCTAATTTCAGTTAGATATGTTTATTCGAACTCTGATTTCCGAAGGTCTAACCTTGAATATTATTGCTACCAAGTTGGATAATTTGTATGTTCACTTAATAGTTTTATATTATTTCTAGTTTATTTAATACGATTTAAATAATCTCTAAATTATAATATGATCTCTTTCTAGTTACTTCTGAAGACCTAAAAAATTTCAATTTGTTTTGTACTTCGTGTCAACACAAACAAATTGAAAACAATCTAGGTTATTCCTTTTAAAAGAGTTTCTTCTGAGCTAAACACTGCGTTTTACCTGCAATTGAGTTTTGATCAATTAGATCAAGGTGTTTTAGTAATTTAATCAGAAAACAAAGCCGACTGAAATAATTATGTTCCAATTCGTACTAACCTATATTTCACAGTTGAAATTTAAAAAACCATTCAAAGAAAATAAGTTCCTTATAAACCAGTACACTGAGTAAATGAATGAGTAACGCTAAGTAAATGGTTTTTCTTCCTAGACAGATTTGCAAATAATATGTTTAATCTATTTAACTAAACAAATGTGGGTATCCTTTCAACAACCTAATTAAATTGCACTAACTCAAGATTATAACTCTTTCTGTCCGCAGCCCCGGATTTAAAAGAAATTAGATGTACTTATTTCTTAAACCTTGCAAATATTGTGCTAAAATAATATATTTGCTACAACCTTATGGAAATGGAACGATAATGCATATTCATGTAACTAAATATTTAGTTTTGTTTATGTTCAGGAAATTTAATAATAATAAAATTTTTAATAAATAATTATAAATTTTAAAAGTAACTTTTTAATTTATTAAAACAAATTATCTATACAATTATTCTATAGTAACACCGAAATTAAAGTTAAATTTAAAAATACATTATAAATGTGCATTACACATTAGTTGATAGGAAATGTATCTGTTTATTGAAAGTATGTGTGATTATCACGAAAGAAAAATACAAAGTTATACAAACAGATAAGTAATGATTCTATTGCAAACATTGATAAATAATTACAACCATATTTATACATATTATTTTAATATTGTTTTATTATTTATTTTGTACAAATCTAAAGAGTCTAACAGAATATAAACATAATATATGCAGTAAACCTAAATGGGCAGGATTATGTTTGGACCTTAAAACTAGATTCAAACAAATGTATGTAAATTATGTTGTTTATTTGCTATTAGGGTCTAGGGGAGACCCTTACGTGCTCCGCACTCCAACCCCGTTGGAGCCTTCTATTCTACACATGTGTTATGTTTTATTAAAAATAAAGTTGTAAGAAAAAATAATAACCTCAAAGCTAAGATTGTAAACAATGTTTAATGCAAAAATAAATAATTTCGTATCTTTTATAACAGCAGCTATTATAAAGGTTAAAAGAACCAGGAAGGCTCAGGTCTTTACTGAAACAAAAACCTAACCTAAAAAGTTACAAATACAAAAAAATTGTTTCAAATTTTTAAATCAGTTTTTAATGAAATTATTAGAGAAAACAGCTGATTACTATTATACCAACACTGAACATTTTTTATTAACATTTATTATGGCGTTCCCATTGCCGTAAAATATTAAATTTTATATAGGTTGTGTTATTTTTACATTCAACAGAAATGACGGCATTCTTTACGAAAACCTAACCTAAAAGTTAGAAATACAAATAATTGTATTAAGTTTGATACCAGCTGATAAAGGAAATATTATAGCAAACAGCTGTGTTATTACCTTACTTAATAATAATATTTAACGGCGCTCACTATATTTGAAATATTTACTATATTTTTAAGGGTTTTTATATTCAATAGATGCTACTGTCTTTCAAAAAGGATATAAAAACATGCTTGCATTTGAATGTAATGTTGTGTCAAAATTTCAAAGCAATCGGCGAAGAACTTTCTGAACAAACAAATATTTACATTTTTTATTTATAAAGATAATTTAAATCTAAATTAATTTAAAATATAAATTATCCTTAACTAATTTAAATTATACAAAGATTGATTGCATTCTGTAAACCCTTGAAGGTATTGATTACAAAGACAAAGATGTATGTCTTGCAGCTACCCTCCGCGATAAGGGGGTGGGGAGCTTAATTAAATCAGCTGTTGAGCAGCCATTGACTGGCGTGACGTTGCCAAATCTGTTACTTCTTCCGGATTACCTCCTTTAGGTTGGGGTTCGATCAGGGTGGCTTTAGATAAATTACGGTTTTGTAAATTATTTGTTAAAAAGTAAGATTACGTGATTTGGGATATTATGAATAAATCGGTACAAAAAGTAAAGCATACATGGCAATATGAGCATGACATCGTGATTGTTTAAACAACTCCACAGATAAAACAACAGATATCCTTTATAAACCATACATTCAAAAAATCTAGGTAAACAATTATATCGAATTTAGTCCATAAATGATGAGCCAACTTGACGAGATCCAAAAAATTCCCTACTGCTTGTAAAACGTAAACATTATGTTTCGTGTGACTTTCCATAAATTTAGGGTGCACAGATATGACATTATAATATATAAGGCAGGTTATTCAAACATTGCAGGTAATTTATTTCGCATAATACCTCCGGTGTTAAAGATTTGCAGAGACGTCAAGCAACTAATATAGTTTTTCCGTAGTTAATACAATTATAAACATTTATTAAAAACAGAAAATTCTATTTTTGTCTTTGGTTAAGATCTTTTTACTAATCACGATAACATATCAATTGAATACAATACACAGTAAAAATATTTTTTTGCAAAAAACTGAATAATGAGGTCTTTTGGAGTTAAATAATTAAAATAATGTACACATACAGTAAACAAGTTTGGTACTCTCATAATATCTATAGAACAGTAACATTTAAGTTGATCAGTGGTTTTTATGGAACCTACATCAGCTTTCATTTCTTATTGTTTTTTTTTTGTGTGAAAATTCTGATTCAATGTAATACTAACTTCAAAACTTGCAACAGAAAAGGGATCACATTGGTGATCAATAACATTGATTCTGTTTAACATAGTTTGATCTGACTTTAATTAAGCTGTACATGTTACCTTTAATATGTATGCACAATTTCTTTCAGTTTAAACAATGAATAGCGTTTGCAAGAACTATTACGTAGCAGTTTATATAAGTTTTGTAGTTTTGGTATTATTGTTAAAGATATTATTAGGATTAAAATGTTCCAACATTTTAATCAACGACTGGTTAACTTAAATTAAGTAATTCGTAAATCATTATAAATGTAATTTATTTCAACCTTCACAGGCAACAATTTAACAACAATGCTATAAGATAAATTAAATATTCCAATATCATGTATTTATATATGGGCTAAAACTCTAATTATTTTTAGACTAGTAAATCCCCGTGAAAAATCACAGGCGGATTAATTAGATACACATCACAAATACATCATTTATACAAAATACTATTTAAACAACACATTTTATCTAGGCCTACCTAACTATGCAGGCGGGGATTTAAACTCGGTAAATGTAAACAATTATAAGGACTATAAAATTCTAGGAATATTTGTTAATATTTTGTGTTTATGTATATTATTATGTATATTTAAAGAAAGACAAAAATATTATCTTGTAATTGCCTTTTATTTCATATTGATAGATCAAATGATTTAGAAGTTATTAATATTATAGGCTATTATTGATTGAAGTTGTAAACATAACCCCAAAGTATAATCTACGCTACGTTTTGTTTGCGTATTACAGATGATGGGATAAATCACCTGTTATATTATAAAGTTAAACGAACAGGTATTTCTTCTTTAAATTTGTGTGAATTTTTTAAAAAGGTTGTAAAGGTTTAAAAGGTTGTATTTATATACAGTTTATAACATCAAAGCAAATATTATAACGTATAATTATAACAAACATTAGTTCTATATATCATATTTAAAAAAATCAACTTTACAAAAAATTATAATGATTGAAGTTTTAAACATAACTTTCAACTATAATATACACTGGGTTTACAGATGATGGGTGAAATCAGCTGTTATATTAAATGTTACTCCACGTACACTGGCTTTTATAGGAGTTGATTATTAAAACCGCTGATCGCAACTAGCAGTTATAACAGATATTGTATACGATTGGTTGCTAAGGTGATGAATATAAAAATGTTAAATAAATAGTCTTTCTTGAATACATTTTTTTAAATATGTGTCTGGTTAGTATTCGTTTTGTATTATTGGATGTTTTCGTTTTGATATTATGAACTAGTTTTAATTAAACAAATTATCAAATACCTGTGGTTTATTTTTTGAAAGAAAAATCTCATTTCATAACACACATCTGTCTAATTTCATGTTATCTGTTGAAAACCAGGAATATACATTTGACGTTATAGTAATGCTTTTGAATTTTCAGTCACATTTCACTCAAAAACTCAGACTAATCCTACCTTATATTAAATGAAAGTTCAATTAAATTATAGAGTAATTATTTATTATTTTTGTAGAACAAATTTCTATAAGCTGAAAGTTATAGTGATTAATAAGAGAGTAACACAGGTGAAATGATATTTTACAGTTACAAGTTACTATCTATATGTATTTATCGAAATAAAGTAAAAGTTACTTACAAGGAGAGTTGTATACTACAGTATAATGTACTTATAATTTAAAGTTACGCATCAAAAGTTTACAGTAAAAAATATTTACAAAATAATATTCGTTTTACTGAACAGATTTTGAAAAATAGCATCAAGCAAGAATTTGGTTAACTGTGTTTTCACACCATTTACAAGGTTAGATCCTCTTCTTCACGTGCTAAGTTGAAGAGAAGTGCTTAGTGAAACTACATTGTAAACATAGCGAAGCGATATTGCAACACTCGTATCAGCTTTATAACTAAATAAAACGCAGTAAGTACTTTACAACTCAGTAATTGATAAAAGTAAAGACTAAATTTTAAATTTTTGTGTGAACATTTAATTTTTTACTTCAGAATAGTTATTACAAGTTTCATTTGCTAACTAAACTATTTATTAACTTTAAGTAATGTATTGTAATTAGTCAGTAAGATAATAAACAGCTTGGTGTTCATACACTGTAGAAACTTAATCACGATTTACAAGCGTTTCACCAGAAACTTGAAGCTGTAAATTCATCTTAAACTATAATCTAAAACTTTGTCATATTATTCCAGCGAAGGATTCAGGAAAGTTTGTAAATCTTAAGTTTAAACCAGAGTTAGTTTGTGAACAGTTCCAATTAGTGTAAACTCGAGCCAAGCAAACAGCGATGCACACGTTCATGTGTTTATACTTTACCATGTAAATTATTAAACTTTGAAGTTATTCAACTAAAAAATGTTCAAATTCAACTTTAAAAATACTATTATTTGCCTATTGTGATGTACTAGCTTTACTTTGCGTAGTGAGGTTACTAAAATTAGAAATATAATTAAATATAGGCCTATATGTTATATAAAATAACAAATGGATGAGAAAAACGACCAAGATTCTATTTTAAATATAAGGGTAGCCCATCGACCACAGAATAAAATAGGCTAGTCCTCACCTATACCTGTACAATATGAAAAGTGTGCCAAAGTCCGCCATCTTGGGAACGTCTAGAATATGGTTTTAAATTGTGACATGAAAAAGTTGTTCTGTGCGGAACTTTTTTTTTTTTTTTGAGGGCGTTTGGTCAGAGACGAGGTGTAAGCGAAAAAGTTTGAGCCAATAAATTATATTTTATGAAACATATTGTTTCAATAAATAGCTCATGTAGTTTAGTTTTTACAGCAGGTTAAATATATGATTAAATGCGCGCCAGTATCTCGCTCATTCCTAGAGCGTGCGCCGACTATAGCCGTACTGGTAGACGATTTATTGCCTCTAAGGTTTTGTTACTTACTTGCATAGCTTTAGTAATACATTTTAGCGGTTATTTCCCCCGTTAGTAAAAAGAATTATTTTCATTAACCACCCAAAGATCAAAGGTAAAATGATTTAGAATGTTGTATGATACTAATGATTTATTTTAAATCGAAACGTTGTCTACCATATAATCAACATATCTTATCAAACTATATAAAATGGCATCTAAGTGTATTAACATTACGTTATTATACTGCATTGAAATCAATAAATAATACTGTACCTCTTTATAGTATACAAAAGTAACGCATAATAACGAAAAACGAATGATAATAACAATTACAACATCAACATGGATTATCAAACTTAAGACAATAACATGATATAATCATTAAGTGTATTGATATTACGTCATTATGCTGTATAGAAGTGAATAAATAAATACTCTTTAGTGTAGGAAAAAACTAATTACAATTACGAATTACTCTTTATAATAACGAATTACAAACTATATAGCATGTACAAATAAAAAGCTATAACCTTATCTCTGTATTTCTGTTACTTGGTAAATAAAAGTCTACTGGCCTAAGAAAGTGACTACTTTGTCAAGTGACTCCTGACAAATAAATAAAGAAGGGGATTATTTTGTTTAAATAAAGAAA